>JAHWFP010153299.1:0-17335 GCA_023313725.1 Lithobius niger | reverse complement strand
TCTAAGGCCCTATCTGGTTGACTAACCATCCTGTCTCCGCTGGCACACGTCCGTCAACGCCGACATCTTGGTACCGAGAGCGGCACGACAACACACTGCACATGTCGCAACAACGTCGTGCCTCACTTCTTTGCAGTCTGGGCACGAACCGCCAAAATGGTTCGCGCCATTTTCCCAACAGAAACTTCGGCTGGAAGAACGGTTGAAGGGGAAGTTGGGTGGCATGACAGTTCTCGCTTTTACTGAATTTGAGATGCGATAGGTGAAAAACCAAAGGGTGGTGTACGACTAGCCCATAACCAACAGCGTTGAAGGCGCCAGGAACGTTGGGCGTCGTCGGACAAGGAGAGAGAAGCTTAATTTTTAGTGTAAGCAAGGGCAAGCTGAGAGTGCCAGGAAGCCTGATGCCGGAAAACAAGACATCTTGTTAGGAGGGTGATGTTGGTTGCACACAGAATGTCTGATTCTGAAACCAAGTCCTGACGAATGCTTGCGACAGGAAGAATGTTTTCAGAGAGCTGCCGGGATCATTGATCTGAAAGGTGGAGAAACCGTAGAACTATTGAAGCGACAGACAGCAGGTCGAAAGGGCAGTCTGGCATGTGCGAGCCTAGTGCTGATAAAAGTGTAGTCTTGGAGTTAACTAAATGTTACGTGTGCGAAACCAGGGAAACACGTCGTCTCATCGCTTCCCCCCCTCCCCCCATCCCTTTCTGTTAAAAAGAAAGCCGAGGAAGTGAGGAGCCAGTAGTTGAAAGAAGACAGCAAATAGCAACAAGCTGCATACCATGAAAGATGAAAGTGGACATCCGTAGTACGAGTCGAGGAAGTGCATTCTCCGTACACTACAGAACCGAAGGCCACACGCTGGCCCTGGTAAGACGACAAGTGACAAAGAATCGAAAGGCACTACGCAGACTAGCTGACAAGGAGACTACAAACAGGGTGGATGACAGGAGTGTAGATTTATGAAGCTTGTGAGTAAGATTTATCATTGATGGGCGCAGATTAAACACATATTTAGCCCATTTATTGGGACACTAAAACATTATTACAAGCAACTGCCAAAATAGCGTATTACAAGAAGACGGAAACCACAGCGCGACATCTGGTGACAAGAAAAATAAACATAATACGGCGCTGGTACAAAAGTTGTTTGCATCGCGCTACACACGAAAAACGAAACTGAAAGTGACTTTGTATAAACCACTGATCGATAATGTGTGATCAGTTCAACACTCCTCCTCAAAGTCACACATTTGTGCACATTTGCAAAAAAAACAACACTTAAAAATTTCCCAAACCAGCAAGACGTGCAAGGTCCTTCGTTTTGTTTGCTCCCAATGGCTTGGTGAGCAAGTCTGCAATCATTATTTCAGTAGGACAGTACACAAAATTTATGCCCTGCTTCTGAAACAAATCGCGCACAAAATGGAACTTGGTGTCAATATGCTTCGTTTTTTGATTTGTCTTCTCACTGTGCAACATGGCAAGACAACTAAGGTTGTCTTCATTTACCGTGGTAAACACATCACCTTGATGGAGATCAACGAGCAGCTTCTTTAACCAAAGCGCTTCCTGGCAAACCTCAGCAAGGGCTATGTATTCCGCTTTTGTGTTCAGGTTTGCTTGCGGCTGGCCCAGCTGATGATGCCTCCGAGGTAGAATAACAAAAAACCAGAGTTTGATCTTCTATCCTTCACATCCCCAGCCCAGTCAGCATCTGCATATCCGATGAGATCTGTTGAAATCTCCTGAGATGCCTTGCCAAGAGCCAACTTCACACTTAAAGTACCCTTTAGGTACCTCATTACACGTTTCACTGCAGACCAGTCAGTTGTAGTAGGTCTTGTGATTTTTCTACTTAAAATTGACACACTCACTGCGATGTCTGGACGCGTACAGGTGGCAATATACATATAACAAGCAGCCAATTGCTTGTCGGTAAAGATCTTCATCAGCCATCTTTCGTAGTCAGTTCCAAAGTGTTGTGAAAAACCTTGCGCCACAAGACGGGCTTTGTAGCGCCTGGCCTTGCCTAGAGCATCGTACTTAGTGTTGTATACCCACTTACAGCCTACTGCCCTTTGGCCTATAGGCAATTTCACAAGCTCCCAAGTGTCCATCTGCTGAAGGGAAAGGTACTCCTCTTGCATGGCAGCTTGCCATTCTGCTTTATGAGGACCAGAAAGTGCTTCTTTCATGCTCGTTGGGTCTTGTAGTGGGTCCTGCTTATAACGATCCTGTCCGGATGTAGCACTCAAAACTTCGATGAGTCTAGTTGGAGATTGACCACGTGTGACTCTTGATGAGCGACGTGTGTCCAAGGTTTCCTGAACTTCATCTAATAAAAACTCTACTTCTGGCACTTCCTCTTCGTAGTGACCTTGGCAGACTTGGCTGTCGTCTTGTACAGACTGCGTAGGCCTATCTTCTAACAAAGTGTCTGGCAATTCCAGGATTAGTGGCGTTTCATATTTACGCAGTGTCGGTATCTCATGATGTGCGTGCTGCTCCATAAATTTATCACCCCGACTGATGGTTACAAGGTCAGTTTTGGTGTCGACCAGCCTGTAGGCCTTCGACCCCTCTTCGTACCCCACAAAAACGAGCTGCGTTGCTTTCTGGTCGAGCTTCCTTCGTTTTTCGTCTGGTACGTGGGCAAAAGCTTCACAACCAAAAATTCTGATATGGTTAAGATTAGGCTTGGTGCCATGCCATAACTGATAGGGAGTCATGGAAACCGCCCGGCTCGGCAATCTACTCTGTAAACTCTGGCTGTGAGCAGTGCCTCCCCCCCAAAACCGATTACGCAATTTGGAGTCAATGAGCAAACACCTCACCATTTCTGTCAAGGAACGATTTTTTCTTTCTGCCACCCCATTCTGTTGTGGCGTGTAAGGGGCAGTAAATTCCCACTCGATTCCTTCCTCCCACAGAAAATCAGTGACGTCCTTCCCAACGTACTCGCCGCCTCGGTCAGATCTAAATTTCTTCGGTGTTTGTCCATATTTGGTTTGGCAGAGTCGTACAAAGTTCTAAAGTGCTTCAAAAACATTCCCTTTCCGTTTGAGGAGAAACACATGCGTGTACCGAGTAGCATCATCAATAAGTGTCATGAAATATTTATTGCTACTTGGGGTGGTGGTCTGCATGGGACCACAGAGGTCAGTGTGTACGAGGTCGAGTTTTCGTGGTGACCGCAATGCAGAAATCGGAAATGGTTGTCTAGCCATTTTTCCTTTAATACAACACTTGCACGACTGGAGAGTATCACACCGATGTCCCAAGCGCCGACGCCAAATGTGTATGCATTCTTCAGCGACCTGCTGCTGAGCCAAAAATGCTTCCTGTGGTCGGTCGAGTTTCTATAACTCCCCTTCATTTGCGGCAGTAGCCGCTACAGCTCCATCTTCACGATAGATTTGGCACCCATTTGTATCAAAATTTACTCTCAGGCCTCTTTTAACGAGCCTTTTTACCGAGAGCAGACTACCATTAAGATCGGGTACGTACAAAACATCTGTGATCTTCGCAGTGCATGGTTCTCCATCTTTCCCCTTACACAATAAATGACCATGGCCTCTTCCTTCAACTGGCAATGTTGCACCCCCAGCCACAAATACCTTATCATTGAAACTAGCATCAAGTCGATCAAAAAAAGCTTTGTCAGAGGTCATGAGGCAGGTAGCATCTAGCCGATGTACCAAGAACTAGTGTCTTCATTTTGCGTCAACTTGAAAAGTGTAAATTGTTCAACGTTTGCTCCCTCTTTATGTTGCAAACCAGTTGTTACTCGAGACGCCTAATTTACCTTCTCACCAGCAGAAATATCACCTCATTTGCTTCCTTGCTGTGCAATCCATGATCTACACTCTTTTTTGAAATGGCCAGACTTGCCACAGTGAAAACACTTGCCCTTAGGCTTAGTTTTTGCCATTTTCTCGTGATTTGCCTTTAGTGCCGTTTTCTTCTCTGCTTGGTCCCCCATAACTGCATTATCAAAAGCATCAACTTACTTACTGGATTGCCGACGTCTCTTGAATTCATCAATTAGTTTTCCCTTAACCAATTCAAGTGTCAAATCCCCCTCAGGTCTACTTTCTAATGCAGTTATTAGAGTACTATAGCTGTCAGGCAGGCTACAGAGCAATAATGCCACTACCAAATTTTCTTTCAAATCTTCTCCCAATGCAGAAAGTTCATTAACGATTTCCAACATAGTTGCAATGTGTGTCTCCATGTTGCCATTTTCTTGCATTGTCATGCGACATAACCTTTTTAAAAGAAACACTTTACTGGTTAGGGTAGATTTCTGGTGGTAGTTTTTCAGCGCTGCCCAAGCTTCACTGGCCTTCGTTGCATTTCTAATGTGAATGAGCTGATTATCTTCAACTAACAAACTTATCGTAGCTCTTGCCTTTCCATCCAATTTTTGCCAGGCAGGGGTAACAGGATTTGGTTGAGCTTCAGAAATTACACTCCAAAAGTCCTCCTTGATAAGCAGCATTTCGAGTTTAAACTTCCATACCTGATAGTTTGTATTGTTCAGCTTCGCAATCTGCACTCTCGTGGCGTCAGCCATTTTGTTAGAAGACTGACCAAAATTTTTACGATCGCCAACAAACAGCCACTGCCCACAATAACTTCACCGAAAAAATTACAGTCCAGAAGTTATTTTCAACTTACATGTAGCTGGGCCCATAACCTGTAGATTTATGAAGCTTGTAAGATTTATCATTGATGGGTGCAGAATGCAGATTAAACACATATTTAGCCCATTTATTGGGACACTAAAACATTATTATTACAAGCAACTGCCAAAATGGCGTAGTACAAGAAGAAGAAAACCACAGCGCGACATCTGGTGACAAGAAATATAAACATGTTAAGGCACTGGTACAAAAGTCGTTTGCATCGCGCTACACATGAAAAACGAAACTGAAAGTGACTTTGCTTAAACCACTGATCAATAATGTATGATCAGTTCAACAAGGAGACGATCGTAAGTCATGTGAAAGGACCCGAAAGTCCAAAGTACACTAACTGGTGGCGAAGTCGCATGTTGTCACTGAGAAAGATGTGATAGGCGTCATCAGTGGTATGAAATCAAAGAGTCTTCTCTACTATATTTTTTTTCTTTGACGTAAGAAACCTCCAAGTGGCCTTGTCTTTATCTGTAAGGAAAGTAACGTTATGTGACTTTCACTTCTTCCTGAGCGAATTAACGTATATAAATACGAAAAGCAATTAAGAGATAGAAAACTACAAGGGCATTGAAGATGCATTCGTGTTCTTCACGAAATGAAAGACGTGTATTGAGAACCGTGGTGAATGTTACTGGATGACTCCTGAGATACTCGGGAGGTAGAAGTGGCATCTTCTAAATCTACAGAAGCATTGGTGGATGAAAAGGGCTGTTGCCGTGGAGATATGGCGAGACAGCCGCAAGCTGATTTATTATTATCGTTATAAGTTTTTCTTGGCAAAAGGCAACCTTGAAGGAGAGCAGAAACTGTGGAGACGTGGTCGTGGCCGACGGATAGTTGAAGCAGAAGCTAATCGTGGTGATGGCATGTCAGGCGCACCGGGGTTGGTGATGGGTGGTAGGCAGCGCTAGTTGTTCAGAAGTTGTGACTGGGGCTGCACGTCATCGTAGGACCAGGAGTCGTGGCTCCATCGCCAAGTCCAACAACAGAACAGACAGAAATTGAAGGTGCTCGCGAAGAGCTGCTCCGGAAGATACTGTGGCCTAGGCAATGGTGGAGGCTGTGCCAGAGCGACAGGACGAGAGCAAAGGGGCCTGCGAAAGGTGTCTCCTGCAGGGGCTGTCGAAGACCATGGCACGGGTGCCGCGTTTGATGGGAAAGGGGATAGTGCATCTGCAAAGCAGTCGCTTGAGGACAGGATACCAAAGCGACATGCGACAGGCCGCTGGAAAAGAGGCAGGACAAGCACGCAGAGGGCAGGGGGAGAGAGAAAGCGCCCTGGGAACGCACCACTGCTCCCGCTGGTTGTTTGAAAGGTTAGAAGGACAGCAGCCAGGGACAGCGATGGCAGTGTCAAGACGAGTAGGATGACAGGCCGAACTAGTGGCCTTTCAGTGAGGCGTCGCTGGGCCGCACCAAAAGCTTGTAGTTGGATCAAGGAGTTTATCTTGGGTGGAAGACGACGGTTAGTAAAGGCCACAATTTGCAGAAGACATTAGAGCGAAGGGTGACAGACTAGAAGAGCTGCAAACAGGCAGCGGATGACAGTCAAAGTAAGATGACGGCAAGCAAAGGATAATATATCCAGAAGAGCGGCGACAGGCGGCAGTCCAGAAGCGCTGTGTTGACTTGACTTGACATGGTATGACTTGTAGAAGCAGCCTGGAGTGAGGGACTGTGATCCTTCAGAGCCCGATCTGAAGAGCTGAAAGGCGAGGGGGACGAAGCCACAGCCAACCAGGCAGGGGACAGGAGACGTAGCGACAAAAAGAGTGGCACTGAGCTTGATGATAGTGTCAGGATGGACAAGTGACAGACGAAGAGGTGGGCTTCCAGGGAAAACGCTCTCGGGGCACCTGTAACCCAAATCACACTGTAACTGGTTTGTGGAAAGGTGAGGGACCGACAGTCTGCAAAGGATGATAGCAGCGAAGAATGGTAGGCAGAAGAGCTGCAAACTGCAGAAACCACAATGGCCAACAAGCGGCGTCAGGCAGCGAAGGGTGATGGTCTGCTTGCGAATGGCACCTCCCAGCAGGAATGCAGGATGATCGCCCAGAAGAGCTACCAATCGAAAGGCAGCAAAGGGCGACAGGGAGTGAAAGCTGACAGTGTAGAAGAGCTGTGATGAAGCGACAGGCAGCAATAGATGAAAGTCTTGCTTGCGAAGGGTCACACACAGCAGGAGCGCAGCAAGACAGCCCAGTAAAGCTGGAAATGATCAGCAGCAAAGGGCGACAGGTAGCAAATGAAGTCAGTCTATCTAGAAGAGCTGCAACAACAGGAGCGAAGAAAGACAGTCTAGAAGAGCTGAGCGACGCACAGCTGATACGTGACAAGACAGCGAAAAATGGGCGGAAGCACAGAATGACAGTAGCATAGGATGGTAGGCCTGCATCGACAGCTAGTTGATGGATGACAGGCAGCGTGGGACAACAGTCAAGAAGTGCTCCAAACGACAGGATGCCGAAGAGAAGCAGACGACAGAGCGTTCATGCAGAAGAGTTGCCGAGGAGGATGAAAGGCTGACAGCGCATTTTATCCACGACAGCGTCAGCCCAACTGTAACCAAAAAAGGACAACATTAGAAAACACAAGTGTGCAATGGTCGATGAAACGGTGCTTTCGTGTGGAGTGTGAGAAGCAACAGACGAAAGGTCTGGCAATGAGCCATCATGTAAACGCAGGCCGCCGAAAAACCTTCGCAACGAAAAATTATTTTTTTCCCTGAGCGCCCAAAAACCTCGATTTTCAAACCTCAGCCATTTTCGCAATAATGGACAGAAACGGCCAAACTCTTCAACCCTTAATAGCTTGAGACAATAGCTACCTCTTAGGGAAGGCCGAATTTGAAAATTCCCTCTAGAAGATTCAGAATCCACATTTGAAAATCTCACAAAACCAACAGCAGCGCTCATCATTTCCGGCCGCCATTATTGAAACTCTATGTACATTTGTAATTTACTTTCGTTATTCTTTTCGTGCAAAAAGCCCACATACACTAGCTTAGTTGTGCATTAGGAGGGGCTTCCTTAATTGGTACTTAACCTCACATAAATGTGGAGAGAGACACTTAGACCATATTTTTTATTTGTAGTCGATTGATCATCAAGAAAATGTCCACCTAAGATCTAAACTCAGTCTTTCTGCTTTGACAGTTAAACATCCAACTTAATTAATGCGTTATCGCATTCATCTAAGCTAGTATATTTAATCTTTTATATATTCTTTTGTCCCCAGAAACGCTACCATTAGTCCAAAACAATTCGACATCGGCATTCTCACGGACACGAATTTTTGTGTAAATATTTTTGCTTTAAATCTCCGAAAAACTCCAACTGTAACCATCCGAATGTTACCACTAGCTTTTCCTTCAATTAAAACAATATATCTTACCAAGATCTGTTCCCAAAGCCAACCAAAGTCAAACTGTGCATTAAAACTCCGTCCCCCCCCCCCACCTAGTTGTGGTGTATAACACTAAAGTTTACAGTTAAAGTTTGTTGAATTTAATAGTAGTGATTTATTCATTACCCAAGCCTCACTACTAAGCTTTAACAAGAGCCATTTCACAAAGTTCTCATGTAAATAATCAATCAATAGTCCATATTTTAATAATAAGGCCTTTCCCAAAGTTCAAGAGTTAAAAACTCAATTTGGCCTATCTTTTACATGTCCCTACTCCTTCAAACGGCTCTGCACCAAAACCCTTTGCCAAGCTGACTTTTCCATTGTTCTCCTGGCCATCCACCAGCCAGACCACCGCAGGTCTTCTCGGCGTCCGCACTTTTGCAACCAAAATCCGCTGCTCCAGCATAAAAAGCCCCACTTGCCCTCCCTCTACAGCTCAGCTCACAGATCTCGAAGCTAGAAGGGTCACACCAGTCGGGAGTGGAGACGTCACGTCCGAGGATGCCATGCCGGGCAAAATGGTAGTGGTTCGTATGTTTATAGTTTAGCTTTTGAAAGTTTAATTTAGGACCCCCTAATTCTAAATGTATAGTTCAAACTTAAACTCTAGCTAGAGACAATTATGGGAGGTGACGCCATCGGCATTTCTGGTCCCCCACCCCCATAACGTCAGAGTGGTTCTCTTTAGGGATGTGCGAGTAGACAAATTTTAATTCGAGTAGAGCCGAGCCGAGTTTGCAACAGAAAAATCGAGTACCGAGCCGAGTTCGAGTATTTGATGAAAATATTTTGTTTGCAAGTTTCTCTTCAATTTGGAAAGATAAGAAGAACAAAGATGGTGCTTAGCCGACTGTGTGGGTCATGGTTTTCCAGTTTTAAGGATATAACTTGAAAATGGTTTCTATTATTGACTTTTAATCAGCACCACTGGAAAGCTCTCGTCGAGACGATCGATTTGGTATATTGGAATGTCAATTTCGGTCAAAAATTGACGAAGTTATCGCATTTTCACATTATTGCCGGATTCGAGTTTTTCGAGTGTGGTTGTGAGCAGCGAACCGAGTTGGAGTACAAGTTCCATACTCGGCTCGAATTTTTCGACTATCCCACATCCCTAGTTCTCTTACTAAAAACCAAAACTCTTTCTTGTTTATTTTAAATTTAACTTTAATCTAAACACTGGACGGTTTGATCTTTGTGTAAGATTCACTGGAAACATAACTTCAATGTGTACTTTATAATCAAGCCGAGGCTTTTATAATTTTAGGAGTTTTTTAGCAACAAAAACTCTGGAAGGTTTGATCTTTTGTCTAAAGCACTTAGAAACATAACTGTGAAACGGTTGATCTTCATGCGTGTCGAAACAAACTGTTTGATTGATTGTAACTAGCGGACGCTGTTCAGTCTTGCGGGTGTCTCAAGCGAGCACTCAGTATTACTTTTTTCTAATCGAAAAATTTGAGTTGTATTCAAAACACAAGTTGTAGTTTTGTCTGAAATGTGAATTTCTTGTTGTAAATTCAAGCCTTGTTGCTTTTAATATTTTATTCAAAAGCTCTTCTAGTTAACGTGAATGTAAAGTGTTCTTTTCACATTCTTCTGTTGTTAAAATAAAACCAGGAGCTTTAAACTTCAGTTCGTTTGCTAGTGATTAATTGTTTGAGTATAAAATAAATATGTAGCCCATTTTTTTTTCTCCTCTGTTAAACAGTTAAATTCCACCGTTGGTGGCAGTGAATACCAGTAGTGTTAAGGTTAGGACCCTTTAATTAGGACACCAACGCTTCATTCCCCATGCTGGGACAGTAGCCCAACCTGAGCTTATATTGTAAAAGTCGTTATAACCACCGCAAAACCTCAAACTGAAACTCCGTGTCAACCAAGGTAACCTGGGGAGTTACAAGCACCTCAGCCGTTGTAGCGTCCGCCGTTACAATCAGCAACGGAAGACACAATGGTCGATGACAGGGGGCGGTCGCATGGAAAGCATGCAATGACAGACGAAAGGTCCGGTAACGAACCATAAGATGTCGAAGACGCAGAAGTTGAGAAGAAAAACGGTACTGTCGCACGGGACGCTAAAAAAAACAACAGGCGACAGGGCTGGTACCAAAAGGCGGCAGGGTGAATGTAGCAGAAGCTGTTGGTCGCGAGGAAAAAAGCAAAAGACGTCCGCACGTGTCGGACGCTACAGAAGGGAATATGAAACAAGAGGGCGCCTCGGCGCTTGTATAGGAGGGGTGCACGACGCAAGCTGGCCGTCGATTCATTGTCTCACTTCTCTAGGGAAAGAGCATTCGAAAACTAAAAATATAGGCAATTTATATTTTCGGTAGCAACTAGAAATTTCCTTAAGCAAAGTACACCTTAAGAAAGAACTAAAACGAATGTTTGCTGCACAGGCCAGTGAAGTCACATATTTTATAAATCGCAAGTCCATATTCAATTCATCTTATTTGATTAAAAAATAAATAAACCAAATCTGAATTTTACAGGAGTATGGTACTTACCTTTGTTTGTGGGTGGATGAGGCTAACCCCTTGTTTATTGATGGCAATGAGCAAATATTCTGGGTAATTGGTGTCTGTTGTCTGCTTCACTTCAAAGAATGCAGAACCAAATGTCGGCCAACGATAAACAATTTTAAGGAAACTTATTTTAGCATCCTCTGGTGACATTCCTACATCTTGATTATAGGCAGCTACAATGGTTCTCTTCCAATCGCTTGGATTCTGACTCTTGATCAAATCAGATGGTAAAAGCTCGCGAAGCATTTGTCTGAACAAGAAAAAAATTAATAATTATTCTTAGGCTCCACTCTCCAATGGGTTGCTTTCAAGCCTCAAAATTTTCCAAGTCAAGAACCCTGCAAGCCGAGCATAGTGAGAGGGTATCGGGTTGGAATGACTTTGCTGACCCAGTTAAGAAACCATCACACTGGCTCACTTGTACACACAAGGAACCCGCAAAAAATTAACTACACACACGAATCGTGCACACATAAGTAAAAATGCAGTTAACATTTCTTCAAATTTTTGGGATATAAACCACACATTTTTTTTCTCCTCTTCACACTAAAAAAACACTCTACTTCTAGTGGTGATTCATAAGTATTTTAGTGTAAATCTAAAACCTATAGGCATATGGAAAAACGGGTATTGTAAGTGATGCGACTGCACCTTGGCGGATGTCAGTTAAGCTAGAGTGATTTCAGTCTTGGGCCGCTTAGTGGCAGCCATTTTGGCTCATATATCACAAATTTTATGACAAAAACTTAATGGAGGCCCTTACCCTTGTGGGTTTTTAATATGATTCTATCTACACACGATGCAACAATGAGATAACTTAAGTATTGTGGGCTGAACGTAAAAGATTTTTTTGCATCCATGCATAAGGGAGCGTGAAACCCACGCTCGCGTCATTTGTTTGGCCCTCAGAAAGGGACCCTTGTTTGGTCGGGCTCCGATACCATGGATCCTGCTCTAACCCTATATCGTATTGTGGGGGCACTTACTGCATCTAAAGGTACTGATAATCAACAAGTAATCTGTGGCAAAAGATTTCATAAATTTGATTAAGTAGCCTAATTGAAGATTTATACAGAAAAAATGGTGATTATACCAGAGAACTTGTTCTCGCAGGAGAATCGACGTTCTCCGAGTAGAATCCAACAACACTGTGTTCCCTATTTGTTACATAATGGGATATCCCTTTGCTTTCGGCACCTTTCATCCATACTCATCGGCATACAACTTAACCTAATTTATGCAAAACTAACGTCACCTGCCACCTCCCCCACATTCTCTCTCGCGCTTATCTCACCACTGTCTTTTGCAGCTGAGCCAAAGAAGCGCGAAGGAGGGGGGCGGGCAAACGGTAACACAGTGTCGTCAGATTCTACTCTGAGAACTTTGATTCTCCTGCGAGAACAAGTTCTCTGGTAGAAACACCATTTCTCTTTCGTAGACTCCTCCTCACTGTGTTACCTACTTGTTCGAAAGTCCAGATTCGTACAAGTAACGCTTAAATTCAAAAAAAGGAATACTCCATCGTATTTTTGCGAATTTTCGATAGGCTGTTGACAAAAAGATGTAAAATTTCAGTCCTCCTATCTTCTTCAGGCTCCATCAATAAGTGCTTCTGTCTGTTTACTAAGCCAGCACCGATACCGATAGCGGTATCGGCAACTTTCACGAAAATATCGATAACTTTGGAACCGTTCGAGATTACGACATGCAGTTCGAGGCGTTTTGCTCAGGAAATCACAGAGTATCTTCCTGGCTAGGTTTTAACTGCGGGATACTATTTAACATTTTTTTATTTTAATATTTATTGGACTTTTGCAGAAAACTACAGCGTTGGTGAAAAATTGGGGATACAATTTTGGATATCGGTACTGGTAAAATTTTAAAAACCGGATCGGTATCGGACAGTTAAAGTTGGTATCGGTGCAGCCTTACTGTTTACATTGTTGTTATGCCCTAGCTATCTTCGTTAGCAGACGACGACGCATGTTTGTACCGTAGCCTACTGTATTCACTGGGGAGACTCGCTCGTGTTTTCTTTGTGCCATTTTGCGTTAGACGCTCGCTTAATTCTTGGCTAATGAGATGTTCCAGGAACCCAACATCTCATTAGCCACGAATTGAGTGAGATTCTCACGCAAAATTGGCACAAAGAAAGCACGAGCGAGTCTCCCCAGTGAATACAGTAGGCTACAATACAAACCTGTGTCGTCGTTTGCTAACGAAGATAGCTAGGGCATAACAACGATGTAAACAGAAAGAAGCACTTATTGAAGGAGCCTGAAAAGGATAGGAGGACTGAAATTTTACATTTTTTCGTTAACAGCCTATCAAAAATTCGTAAAAATACGATGGAGTATTTCCTTTTTTGAATTTAAACGTTACTTGTACGAATCTGGACTTTCGAACTTTCATATTTCAAAGTACACGATGGTTAGCTTATTTACCTATTTGTTACACAATGGGACAGATTCTAAAACGTGGCGCTTCGGCCAGCCCCGTTTCTCGAACTTTATAGACGACCTAGATCCCATATCCACTGCAGCAGTGTTCCAGCCAAACCAGCACCCACATCTTGGCAGGAACGTCCGGCGACGACTAACAACGAAGTCCCAACGGCCAATGTCATAATCTGCGGATCCTGCTACACACAAGACACAGCACAGTCCCGTAGCCACTGACTGTGCCGGGCCAGGCCTGAACGCCAAGTCACACCACGAGCCCAGCACTAAGGCAGAATTCTCACCAAGACCTACCCTACAGTGCACACCGCACGAAGGCAACCTCCATACCGAACTATGGGGGCAGAAACCACGTGTACCACATGGCCGACACATCTCTGCACAGGCACCAGGGTACCAACTAGACCACCAGCGCAACCACTAAGCCGCCGCCACCACCCACAGCACAGAATGTAACCAGATGAGCCACCAGTCAAACCACCTCGCCTACTATATCAACATCCCCTGCCCTTGCGCAGCAGCACCCTTGTGTACTCAGTCATTCACCAAAGAGTCTATAACACCCGACCCGTGTTGCTACAGGCAAACCTGCAGGCATAACCGCTGTGGTTATCCGCCAAACACCTCCACGGCAAAAATCGCCTGGGGAAAAAGAAATAACCCCTACTCTGAGGCCCTACCCGCTAGTAACTGAACCTGCAAGGAAAACGTTTCAGAGTTCCATTCAAACACCACCCACTTAGCAGTGGTAAAGCCAAACCCACATCAAAATCAAAAAGGTGGGGAGGGGGGGGGGGCGTCACGGACGGGCCAACACACATCTCCCTCATTCCAAAATTGACCGGGCTGTACCAGCCAGTTAGTACCACTTCACAACCAGGGCGTACCGATACCATAATTCCGATTCAGATTACCACATGGCAGTGCCACAGCGAATGGAAATAAAATCAATAATAATGAATTAATTATGTTCAGGGGAAGTCCAGGGACCTGCTGCGGCAAATTTTTATAAATTTACGTATACATTTTTTAACACAAATTTTGATATATACAAATTTGTATAATTAAAATTAAAACTTTAATTTAATTAAAAACTTAGATTAAAATTTAAAAAAAATAGTTCAAATATTGTGTCACGATTTTGTTTTAGATAGGCTTTTCTGGTTCCAGGATTAGTGCCAAACCCTTTTCTAGTGGCGCGGATATGATTTAAAATTTTTTGCGTTCCGAATGTATCAAATTTAATTTAAAAAAAATTAAAATTAAATTAAAAAACTTACGTTAAAAAAAAATTAGTTTAAAATAACAGAAAGTTGAAACGATTTTTTTAAATTATGCTCTGGACCTGCATTTTTAAATAGGATTTTTGCTTCTTGGATTGGTCCAAGCCCCTAGTGAAGCTGGTATGATTTTTGTTTTCTGGATGTATCAAAAAATCAAAGTCTTAGCAAAGCTTTCCATACTTGAAAATTTTTTGCAGCCCAGATTTTTTGCTGGCACTGTGACTCCAATCGAACGCACGATTTAAAAACAAAATAGGCAGAACTTAATGATAATAAAGTCCTGACAGCCTTAAACAAACAAGAATCAACGGTAACGTGTTCTGCTAGGTAAATTACCATCCTAGATGGGATTTTATGGTTATATGATGCAAACTACTCAACAAAAGTTGGTGTCCACAGGTAAGTGGACCAATAAAAACACGCGAAAATGTGTTAGTTATTCATCCAAGATTCTACTATTATGCACAGTTTAACGATGATTTAAGCTACTGAAATTCATTTTTTGTTCCAAGATCTAAGATATTCATTTGGAACGACCCACAGCGTTCTTACACCAACACTATCAGTCCATCACTGCTCTATTCCACCGGAGCAGCAGGAAACATGGCATCGTCTGCCACTCACGGCGGTTTCTCTCTTAGTTTGTATGCAGCTCATGTTAACTCTGCGCAATAAGAAGTATTTGAAAATGTTTCGCACGCCCCAACCTCTCATGGTTCCCCGTGTTATCATATAACGCTTTACAAGTTATCACGTAACTGAGTTATCGTATAACTCTCAATGCATCATTTGCAATTTTATTCCAACACGAACAATATCACCAGGTTATCGTGTAGCTGTGGGGGTATCGCCTCGAGTTTCCTTTGAACCCTGAAGGTATCGTGTACCCATACAGCTCTTCACATTCTCATGGAGTTATCGTATAACTCTTTTTAATCTTTCGCGGGCATCGTTTGCACCATTACTCAACACTTAACCGCGCCTCGTTGGCGACCGCATAGTTAAATAGTATTCTCCACAGTGCGAAACACTCATTTCGCAACAAACAGGCATTCTTGTTTTTGCACTGACTTTTACATTTTTGCTTCTGGGGAAATTAACCCCCGCTGTCAACCTGTGAACGAGACAGGCTAAGCTTCTCAATTCTTTAGTTTACATGTTCCCCTGAACAAATAACGTTCAAATTAACATGTTCTTTAGAACAACTAATCGCTCAACTTACGGTATTTTCTTCAACCAAGACCAATGTTGCACCATCTAGACGGAAAATGCTTCATGCCATCAACCGAATTTGTAGCACCAATTACAAACACGTCCGATGTGCGCCGTCGGCAAAAAACAGTGGTGAGATAGGCGAGAGAGAGAGAAAGGTGGGGTGAGGTAGCAGGTGATGTTAGTTTTGCATAAATTAAGGTTAAGTTGTATGCAAATGAGTATGGACGAAAGGTACCGAAAGCAAAGGGATATCCCATTATCTAACAAATAGTAACACAGTGAAGAGGAATCTACGAAGGAGAAATAATTTAAGGCAAGTGATATATGAAGTCAAACAAGACTTATAAGTTATCATTCACTTATAATGGTTCTGGTCAAATAATTTACATTATTTTTTCTTCAAGGTTACTGCATGTTTATAGACTTGATATTGGGACGCATGCGATACGTTGAATGACTCAACTTGTAATATCTTCACGCTATGGTGAACGCATGCGATATCTTTAATGACTCAACTTGTAATATCTTCGCACTATGGTGGACGCTATGGTGCTGCCTTGTCATGGGTACACAATTTATTTGCCATTGATTAAATCGTCCTGAGAAGAGGCTGGTAAATGCAAAATTTGTGGCACTGCCTTTCCTGTTTTAGTTCCTCACAAGAGATGTGTTTGGTCAAGCTGTGCTAGTGCTTTTCAGTATTTGTGGTGCTGCCTTGGTCTGTCTGCATTTTATTGATCTGTAGTTGGTCTGCTTCTTCCAGGATGGTTGACCAGTTGTGTAATGTTTGCAAGGAGGAGTGCAAGGACTCGGAGAAAAAATGTGTTTCATGTGAAATCTGCTCTTCCTTCTACCACTTGGGTTACACTGGCTTAACAAAGAAGGTGGGCTATGTTTTACGTGGAGGTGGGTTTGTGGGGAGTGCAGGTTATCCAAAGATGCTTTTCGCCTAATTGCAAAAATGGAAAGTAGACTATCTTCTATTGAATGTTCCATGGACCTCCAAAGCGAGAAACTTAGTAAGGTTGTTACTGAATTAAAAAATTACACTCGGAGACTGGAGGAAATGGAGGATGGCCTAGAGAAGCTCATTGATGAAAGGATAAAAAATGCTCTGTCCTCCTCAACTATGGATGACCCTCCTGGAGTACGCTAGCATGATGCAGGGATGGCAAATATGAAACTGAAAAGAGGATTGCTGCGTCTCTTGTGGAGATTCGAGAGAGGGACGACCGGGAAGCTAGGAGACGAAACATTATCCTGTACGGACTTCCAGAATCATCTTCAGAGACCGTGCAGGATATGATTACTTCTGATCTGAAGAAAGCCACTGGTTTGAACATTAATGACAGGCTCATATTGCGAGTAATTTGTATTTGTAAGCCTGGCCACTTGAAGTTAACCCTAACTGAACAGTTAGTAAGGGATTCTGTGATCCATGCAGCGGACAGAAAAAGATCGAACGCTGAAAGAAGAACTATTACTCGCGACTTGACACCGAAGCAGCGGGAGGAAGCAAGAGCTTTTTGGGCCAAGAAGAGGGGTAACGAAGGATTGAATAGCCAGGTCACCTCTACAGCCTCTGCCTCACCTGATGCAGCTGGTTATCTCAATTCTGACAACTAGATGGCGTTAGCGTCTACAACGTATTTCAGTTGCGATCTTAGTTCCACTTTTTCTCAATTATTTTCCAACGGAATAGTGTCAATCTTGTTTCTAATGAAAGAGAA
>JAHWFP010153297.1:0-13196 GCA_023313725.1 Lithobius niger | reverse complement strand
AGCCAAACTTCCGATGTCCTTCACGGACGAACCGGACATCTACTTCGTCCGTTCTCCTATCGTCGACAGCCCAGGGAAGTGCCATTGTCCAGGGATCTTCAACCCCAATTGTCTGGACCCCCATCAAGTATGTCAATTCCATCGCACATGTAGTTACTTTGATCGACCATGCCACATCTGTGTAACTATTCCCCTCAAGGACTGGCAGATTATTGCTCATCGTGAAGTACTCTCCGCTACCAGGAAAAGGCAGGATATCGCCCACAAGGTCTTGGTAAAAAAGTTCAAGTCTGACAGCTCTTCTACCACCCACTCTCCCGCCTCTACGGTAACAGCGGTTCCAGCAACCCCCGGGAACAAAGACATTCCTTCAACCCTTTTGTCCCAGCAATCTTGGGCCCATACCGTCACTTCCTCAACTCCGGCCAGCGTAGCTAGCATGTAGTCACCTGCCCTGGAACCTTCACAACCTGCTCCGGTTATTTTCATCGATGCCCCTTCATCACCTACTACAGAGCTTGTCGACGATCTCGCCTTTCCTTCGGGGGGCCACTGTCGAAATCCCGGCAACCCCCTTCTCTCCTGGCCAGCACTCGGACGCAGTCATTGATTCCCCATTTGTGGACTCCCCTGCACGGTCTGGGACCTCCCCTTCCCCTGCCATGCCTCAGCCGGACATAACCACCGCTACTTCTCCCAAAAAGGACTCCCCCTCATATGGACTCGACCATGAAGAGGCAGTTGAGGTGGACCAACGAAAAATCTTTTCCACCCTTGCCATAAGCTCCGTCTGAATGCTCGTGCAAAACACCAGTTCCAACACAACGTAAAAAAAGTGAAGCCCTACCTCCTGCACCTCCAGGATATCATCTTTCAGCAGCATTCACAAATCATGCAGCTCACTTCTGCGAACTCCAAGCTGAAATCAGATAATGCATCATACCTCAAAAATCTCACGCATAACATTCTAACTGATGCTCTTCGCCATAAACCAGCCACAGTTTCCTCCCCATCGTTGACACCGTCAACCTGGACCCTGCACCCCATCGATGGCCTCCATAGGTGTGCCCCTAACTACCCCCGTCCCACCTTCTTCATGCATCCCGCACGTTTTGCATCCCCTTCGGATCCCAGACTTCTGTCACATCTTCCATGCCACCCCGTAATCTTCCGTGATGAAGGGATCTTCGCTCCTTCCTCTGACCCTTCCCTTATTAAGGACCTTCAGCAACAAAACATTGCTAAATCTTGGGAAGCCATGACTTCTGTCTCCCTTTCCCATAACCTTCATTCTTATTCCATATGGCAGTTTGATAATAGCCTCCCTTCTCTTCCAGCACTTCCTAACATGGTGGCCCTTTCTTCCGCCCCCACTTCGGATATTCCTTGCGCCCCTTGGAGAGCCAAAGCTCGCCATTACTGCTTGGGGTTGCGCTCCAATTCAACTTCCTTTTAACCTTTCGGTTCCTTTCGGCGTCACACTTTTTCGTTCACTCTCATTAACAGAATTCAAAATCAAACTTAGAACCCTCTTACATTGACCTTGTGATGCCGGGTTCACATCTGCTTCTTTCATATGTTTAAAAAAAAAAAAAACTACTACTACTGACTACCCTTTCATGATTTACATCACCTCCCCCCCCCCCCCACCTCATTTTGGTGAAATACAAACCCCTCATTCTGAGAGACCTGCACATCTCGCTAATCTTCAATCCAGTCAAACAAGGAGACTCTTCTTCCCCTCCAGTCCAACTCCACTCCACTGAAGAGGAACTCCCGGTCTCATCTACTGAAGCTCCTCACACTAAGGTAACCCGCTACCTTCTTCTTATAAATAATAATAATGATTTTGTGAATTGATTTTCCTCCCTTGGAAGACATTTTCACCACAAGGGACCCCTTTCAAAAAAAAAAACAATTTTTTTTCCAGGGGCTCCCTTGTCTCAACCACTTTTCCGCCTCAGTACCCCCAGGGAACTCTGTCATAAGGTGCCCGCCACCGTACGTGACGAGGTCAGTCTGGCAATGCTAAAATTGCCAGGTACAGTACTTTCACAGCAAAGAAAGAACATTTTGCCAGCCCCCAGCCAGGCCGGCTAAAAATGGTTTCTTTTGCTGTAGAAAGTACTGTACCTTAGGACCCTCCCTGCCTCCCCTCACGAGTCACCTTCTGACCACACCGTGAGACAAAGAGATGGCGAGGCCTCGTAGCCGCCAGCTTATATGGGAGGACCACACCCGCGCATGCGTGGTGGGGTGACTGAGGCGACCATTCAAGTCTCAAGCAACCAACAGCATCACTGAGACAGCAATGCTAAAATTGCCAAGTACAGTACTTTCTACAGCAAAAGAAACCATTTTTAGCTGGCCTGGCTGGGGGCCGGCAAAATGTTCTTTACTTCAACGCCAACACGCTCTGAGCGTCTTACGCTTTTTAAAGCTGGGCCGATCCTGATTACCGATACCTACCTATATTTGTTAGTATCAGTAGAAATCGGGATTGGCAGATAAAACCCTGATAACTCGGTAAAAACCAAATCGATGATATTTTCACTTCTCATCGACCTAATTTGACGTTTAAATACACCATTTGGAAGGTTTTTTCGCTAGCTTTCCAATGGTCCAAACTGCAATTAGGCTAGCATTCTCGTACTGTTTAAAAGTCACAAGGCAAAATGTTATAATTTTACTGGGGTTTTGCATTTTTAAATGACTTTAGTGTAGCCTATGCAATACTATTTATTTTAAACCATTAAAAAAATAATAATTAGGCTATATGCCTATGCTTTATTTATGCAATGATTTCAAAGTAATTTTTCTTTGTTATAATGACGTACTTAAGTATTACAGTTTTCGATTAGTTGGGATTTGGGAACTGGGATCAGTTATTGGGGATTAGGTATCCGTAATAAAGCTGATTGGCCTAGCCTTGCTAATAAGTATAATGCGGTAACAAAGTGGAAAAAAATGTGAATTCAGTAGAACTACTAGATGTTAAAAAAGTTAATAAAACGTACACAGTTATTTCAAATTTTTTTCTTCGTTATGGAGTCTGTATCAATGATCAGGATCGCATCGCTCTTACCAGTTGGCTTCATCCCCAATTAGCCATAAATGATCAACGATTCTGAACTTGCAGGCCGCAGACGCAACAGCTAGCTTGCGTACTGTTGACCTGCCTGATTGCCTATACCATGTGTGCTCCAGGTGTTTGCACCGGCTTTCTTTTCTTTGTGTATGCCTCCTAATAATTTTACTGCAATCGCCATGCTTGTCATGATGTGTAGACTATGAGATAGAACTAGTAGAGCAAAGACATCCATTTGAAGTCAGATTCCGTTGGCCTACCCACCCAGACGAATTTAAATAACTGAGTTCAAGCTTGCGCATCCATGCGTAGAAGCCATTTCTGCGGCCTTCTACATAGGTGGGGGCACTGCCATTTGCGTGCCCCATGTTTGCCTTTACGACATTTGTCATCAAAATCTTCAGGCTGATTTGTCGACTGTGCCAGTCGAAACCAGAAACTGATGTACAGTAATAAAATGACAGAACCAACAAAACAAGAACAGCAACATCGGTACTAGCCTACGCTGAGGTAGGAATGTGTGGTAGGGCCGGAACAAAAAAAAACATTTTAGTTGGCCCTCTTCAACGTCTGTCGCCACTCGGCAAATAAAAATCAACAGTTGTGCGACTTGAGTTTAGCTTTAATTGCCAAAAAGGCAACTAGCAATAAAGAATGATACTCAAATAGCGATGTCTCATGAGTCATAAAACTTAAGAGACGAACGGTTTTGCAGTGCATTATGCTGAAATTTACAGGGTGCAGGCTATACAGTAATGTGTCTGAAATGATAGGCCTACTGGGGATTGTACAGTATTGTAGCTACATAAATTAGAAAGATCATGCATCGTGCAATCCCTGATGCAGAAAGGGGCGCAACAATGTCGCAGATAATCTGGCACAGTCGCAGACAAAATGTGCCGTCTAGACCAAATTTTTGCAGTTTCGTCATTTTGTGACCAATTTTGACGTTCCAATACAACATTTTAATCGTCTCGATGAGACCTTTCCGTTGATGGAAGAGCCAGCTTAATAGGATAAAACCCTGAAAAAGTATTCAGAAAAACCACTGTGGGTAACCGTACGGAAATAAACATATATTAGCTGCAGATAATTTTTCCTTGACAATTGGTGTCGCAGTCTACGAGGGAAGAAGAAAATTTCTGCTTCTGGGCCTTCAATATGTGGGGCTACCTGGTAAGTGGCAAGGAAAAATGTTCAAATGATGTAGTGCTTTCTAATGTATGCTGGCAACATGGCGACTCCTACTGGATTGACATTCGAGAGAGTTGCGATGATAGCCTGGGCATTGTTAGTTTTGTGATGTGTAAACCCGGTGTACGCCGCTGATTATTTTTGAGAGTCGATCAGTTAAGCGCTATGCTAATGTTATTGTTGGTTTTAAATGTGCTGCAGTATGAAAGTTCAGTAAGCTTGTCACAAAACAAAAACCTTGCTTTGTAATTAGGGCTGGTACTTTCCGGTTTTTTAGTTATCCGTTTAACCGGTTTTTTTCCCGGTCGGTTACACGAAAACCGTTTTTCCGTTTTCAGCAAAAAATACAGCCAAAAAAATATCGCCCCTGTGTAATACATTATTAAAAAACAAAGATTAAAAAAAAATATGATTTAGGCCTTGGTAAGACAAGCACAATTATTGACTACATGTTGCATTTTGGGATTTAAACTAGAAGAAAGTTGACGTTGATAAAGTTAAGTACTTCTTTTATCAAGAATTTTGACTTTATGTAGCTTTACAATTTCTACAAGATGGCTTAGGCCTATTTACGACAACGTAAGCCAAAAACAAAACAACAAAATTTAACAACGTTTTCGTTAATGTTCCATTCATTTCAAATTATGAGCCAGAAAAATTAGCATGTTTGCGTTTTCGGGTAGGAACGCATTTCGTTTACGTGTTATGACGCCGCTTTCCTGCCGTTCGCGCTTGGTATAGACGAGTCCACTTCTCCATGACGCGGGGTGGGCAGATGCTGGCCAGCTTGTATTTAACTGCCTCGTGTACGCGATGGCGATCAGCAGTTTGTTTCGAAAAAAGTAAGCAGCTTCGATGGGACAACAAGCCCATGCGGATTATTTGTAAATAAGCTGCCCCCTACCCACTCCGGTTTTCTACTTTCACTGATTTTGAGTGTTTGGATTAGTAGGCCTAAATAATGCCACTTGGCTATTTTTGGCTCGTTCACCGCGAATTTTGAATGGTGCACGCAGCAAAGGTTTTTCGGATATGGGTTTTATAAACCGTGTAACCGAACGTGGAACGGTTTCCGGTTAACCGTGTAACCGATCCCAGCCCTATTTGTAATTGTACGAAACTTGACTTTCTTTATGCTGCAAAGTGCATACCTGTCAATTTTAGCATTGTTGCTTCAACGATGCTGTCCTTGCCTTGAGACTTAAGTTCACGACGGCCGCCTCAGCCACCTGATCGCGCATGCGTGATCCTCCCTATAAGAATGCGTCCCCCGGAGGGTTCGCCATCTCTTTGTCTCAAGCCGCCGTGGCGGCTGCTGTCTCTGCTTCGTCGTCCTTGAAACCTTCGTCTCGTAGGGGGCTCGATCTCCCGGGGCCCCTACGATGCCTCCCGCTAACGGCTTGGATTGCTGTCGTTCCGCCATCCGACACCGCCTGTTCCTACCCAGGCTGCTGGTTGGACTGAAGTCGTTGTGGCTCCCTCCCGTTGCTTCCCGGGATAGCCCCACACTTGAACGGCATCCTTACTACGTCCTGACCAGCACGACACGCCTTACTCGCCTCCTGGCGTCGCCTGGATTGAAGTCGTCGTGGCTCCCTTCTTCCCGTTGTCTCCCGGGATCGCCCCACACTTGAACGGCACCCTTTCCTCGCCCTGGCCGGTACGACACGCTCGCTTCGCCTCCTGTCATCGCCCTGGATTGAAGTCGTCGTGGCTCTCTCCGTTGTCTCCCGGGATCGCCCCACACCTGATCGGCACCCTCACCTCGCCCTGGCCGGCACGACACGTCCGCTTCGCCTTCTGTCGTCGCCCTGGATTGAAGTCGTCGTGGCTCCCTCCCGTTGTCTCCCGGGATCGCTCCACACCTGAACGGCACCCTAACCTCGTCCTGGCCGGTACGACACGCCTGCTTCGCCTCATGTCGTCGCCCTGGATTGAAGTCGCCGTGGCTCCCTCCTGCAATCTCCGCCTGTATGACACCCACGCCTCGTCCTGGCCGGCACGTCCCTTACGACACGCCTGCTCTCCCCTGTCATCACCTTGGTCCGAAGTCGTCGTGGCTCCCTCCCGTTGTCTCCCGGGATCGTTCCACACCTGAACGGCATCCTCGCGTGGTCAGCACGTCCCCTACGACACCACCTGTCACCATTTGGATTGAAGTCGTTGTGGCTCCATCCCGTTGCCTCCCAGGATCGTTCCACTCTTACACGGCATCCTCGTTTGGTCAGCACGACCCCTACAACACCACCTGTTACCATTTGGATTGAGGTCGTTGTGGTCCCCTCCCGTTGTCTCCCGGGAGCACCCCACACTTGAACGGCGTCTACATCTCGTCTTGGCCAACACGCCCCCTACGACACCATCTGTCACCATTTGGATTGAAGTTGTCATGGCTCCCTCCCGGTGACTCCCGGGACCGCTCCGCACTCGAACGGCATCCTCGCTTGGCCGGCATGTCCCCTTCGGAACCACCTGCCTCCATTGGTGTGAAGTCATCGTGGCTCCCTCCCTAGAGTGCCCCACTTTGGAACGGCACCTACACCTCGTCTCTACCAACACTGTCTCTACAACACCACTTGTTGCCATTTTGATTTAAAGTTGTCATGGCTCCCTCTTGCTGTCTCTCCGAATTGCCCCACACTTGAACTACACCATACCCGTCCTGGCCATACGTCCCGCTTACCACACTGAACGGCACCCATGCCTCACTCGGCCGCGACACACCGTCCCGGGATTGTTTCACTTGATTGACACGTATGCCTCGTGTTTCACACCAACCTCCACCATCCATCATCATTGTATCGAAGACATCATGGCCTCTTCCCTGAGATCGTTCCACTCGTGAACAACATTTTCACCCCGTTCCCGCCGTGCCCGCCGACCCCCCCCCCCCCCCCACGACTCCGTCCACCTCCTGCTCCTCGTCGTCGTTTGGAATTGAAGACGTCAGGGTGCTCCACACTGATCGGCATCAGTCCCTCCCTTCCCCATTCAACATCACCTATCGCCACGTTGCTGTCGTCCGCATGGACAAATGTCATCCCGGCTCCCTCCCGATGTCATTAACCGAGTCCGCCCCCAGATTACCGTCAGCCCCTACGACGTCTCCCACCCGGCAAATCTCTCTACCCCAACGGCCACCGGGATGAAGACATCAAAACCCCGTCCTCGGGGTACCATGATTCTAGCTGGCTCTGCCCTTCGTCCCGACAAAGGACCCCGTAGCTCTCTACCGTTGCCGAGACGACCCCGCATACGGTCTCACACTAGGCCTGACTGGGCTTCCGCCCTCTACGAATCGGGCCTTACGTCACCCTTCGTTCACACCTGACACCTTGACGGAGAGAAGGGCCCCACGACCACCAGTCCGGGCCGTCTTCCCTCCCCCACCCAGTCGGTCCTCGACCTACCTCAGACCATCACAATCCGTCGCACTGACCACCTTCCGTACCCGCCCGCCTTTCCACCGTTGACCCACCGCTCACGTTCCAGTTCCACGTTACCTCACCGCACGACAGGGCTGTCGCTCCACCGGATGACCTTGACCCACTTCCCACTGCGGGGATTGCCAAGACTGCCTGTCGACTCCATCCTTGTAATCGTTCATCACGGAAGATCCACTACACCAAACTGAGGCTTCCCACACGCTCCTGCCACTGTCGCTTCCGCTTCTTTTCCCGCCGTCTAGTCGCGTCTTTGTTGCGCTCTTCAGCCTTGTTTAGCACTCTCCCGGCCCAGTGTCATCGTTCACATCATGGTAAAAATGAAGCAGGCTCTGCCAAGGACCCGTTTCTCGGGAGACTACCGCTGATCGAAGACCCCGGATCATGTTCATGCCCAGGCTTACGGAACCCCTCATGCCGTGACCCCCACAAGACGGTCTGTCAGTTCCATCGCAAGTGCGACTACTATAACTTACCCAGTGCCGTCTGCGTTTCCATCCCATTATCCAAATGGCGTATCATTGCTGCTACTCACCAAGCTTCGGCTCTTCGAAAGAAGCAGAGGAACCATGCGATCTCTTCTCATCAAACAAATTCATGAAGGTCAGTGTCTTTTCGACAACCCCTACAAAAGCTGACAAACACTCTCCGACCTCACACCCGGACTCTTCTCCGCTTCTCACATCCATTCTAAAAAAGAACGCTCACCATTCCATCCCCAACACACCTGGGACATCGTCTCCTGCATCATCATTTAGCTCCCCGGCAATTCGCACCTCCTGGCTCCACGAACGGGAGAATGGACTCCCAAGAAATACATCTAGGAATATCTCTTCAACATTTGGGGCACCCCAATAATCGACCTATTCACCATGAGACACAATGCCAGACTTCCCCACTGCATCAGTCCAGTCCCAGATGAACAAGCAATGGCAGTAGCCGCACGGACCGTCCCTTTTACAAGCCTCTATGCGTACCTCTTCCCTCCATTCAAGCTGCTCCCTCAGGTCCTAGAGAAAATAACTCCGTCTCAGGGCCTATTCCTACTGATCACCCCAAACTGGCCGTCAACAGCATGGTTTCCACATCTCCTAGGTCTCGTTGACACTGCAAGAAGCCTTCCTCAAACACAAGACCTACTATCGCAACAGAAGGGAACCAAATTCCACCCAAACACCAGCGCACTAAACTTTCACGGGTGGCTACTATCATCAAACAGGCTGGAATTCATGAGGAACAAGCAATTCGCATCGCCAGTAAAGCCCTCAAAGAATCAACCAACAGAATTTATGGCAGCCACTGGACAAAATGGTTTCATTGTTGTGACAGAGGGAAGACAATCTTAATAACCCCCCTCTACCTGACATTAACGATCTCGTGGAAGAAGGTAGAATGGATCAACAATTCTGGTTACCTTTCAGCACTAAACTCAGTGTTAAAAGCCGCAGGCAGCAACAGTCTCCTAGATGACCACCGCATATCTACCTTCATTAAATCCTTTAAAATAGAACGTCCAGCAACTCGTCGTGTCTTCCCTGATTGGAATTTCTCCATCGTCCTACAATTACTAATGAGACCACCTTATGAACCATTGCAAAACAGCCCAATGAACATCCTCACTCACGAAACGGTGTTCCTATAACAACGCTGGTTGCAAGCCTTTGATGCAGCAAATTTCAAGCATTATCAGCAGATGCAGCCTTCTGGTTCTTTGCCCCAGAAAACCCTTAGTCATCCTCACGCCAAGAGCCGACTTTTGAGCAAAAAAATCAAAAACCTTGCGAACCAATGAAACCAATTGTCATCCTGACTCTATCCAAATTCACAGGCGATGAACCTGCAGCTTCGTATGTCCAGTACAAGCACTTCATTACTAAGTTGCATCACAAGAACAGATAATAATGAAATCCGAAAAGGCAGAACTCAGCTCTTGCTACCTTTCAGCCAAGGTTCCGAAAACGATCGGCCTTTGAATGTAGTGATATCATTCAACCAGGGAAAAGCCGCCAAGATCAATCCTGTTGGTCAAGTTAATCGCACCAAATAATACTTTGGACGTTAAATGAAAACTTGAAGGTTGTTAACCGAATAGCAATCTTCAAGTTTTCATTTAACTTTCGAACTATTAGTATGCGCGATTAAATTGGCTAATAGGGTTGACTTGGCAGCCTTTCCCTGGTTGAATGATATCACTACCTTCAAAGGCCGATCGTTTTTGGAAACTTGACGGGTTTTTATACCAGTTTTGGTTTTGGGTGGATATACTTTACTGTGATAAACTGATAGATAGACTAGATGGTTTTCTTTGGAAGTTATTGATAGCCAGACATATGGGCTAGATGGTGTACTGTGTGAGTTATGGATAGCTGGACAGATGGATTAGATGGTTTACTGTGAAAGTTATTGATAGCTGGACAGGTGGACTGGCTGCTTTTCTTTGATAACTTACAGGTGGACTACTGTTGAAGATGTTGATAGCTGTATGGATGGACAGGCTGCTTTGACTGTGATAGCTGGAAAGATGAACTGGATGGTAAAAAGAGCATGAACTGAAAACGAAAGGATTCCTTTCAATAAATGCTCTTTTAATTAAATTAGGTTTACAAAAAAAAAAAAATACATCATAATTTCAAGTTACAATATATCGAAAGGACTGACATGTAGTCTAGCTTCTGCGAGAAGAAATGACTACATTCTGTACTTGCTTAAATAGCAAAATGTTGCTAGGGGATACTGCCCTTGTTTGCATTCGCTTCATGACCTTGGAGATCCTCAAAGCTTCTAAACCTGGAAGTCCTCTACTGCCCATGTGCTTGAAACAGTTAATGGTACACTTCCCTTTTCGGCTTTCCCGTATACCTCAGTTTTGCAACATTGCTTCAGACACATGCAAATATTGCAAGGGCATTCATTTTCCTATTCTTTCCCTCATGTGAAACGGTTTTGCTTCATTCATTCTAACCAATGTAAATGCTGCAAAAGCTATTTCACACAGGGTGATCAAATATAGTGAGAAGGTATGTCCTTTTTACTGCCCTTTCAGAGAAGAGTTCACAAATGTGGCCAACTATTCCTGAGTCACGAATGCAAGTCAACACTATTTGGCACGATATGGCAATGTTCATTATTGAACATGCCAACATTTATTGATACCAGGACAGAAGGACTAGAAGGTTTACTTTGTAAGTTATTGATAGCTGGATTTATGGACTGCCTCTATTACTCAAGAAGTTATTGATAACTGCACAGATGGACTAGCTGCTTTACACCGGATGTTATTGATTGCTGTACCATTGTTCTCGCTCGCTCTCTCTATCTCTCTTGTCTTCTCTCTCACACTCACACATTATCACTTTCACTCATGTTCGGTAACAGTAATAATGTACTTAAGTTATAGACCGTAGCTAGGAATTTTATATGGAGGGGCAACTGATAATTTTTACTTTGGTCCTCTACTCCTCCTCCTCCCCCCCACCTCAATTGTAAAATGTTATAAATGTTATGCCTCTTATAAATTGTACATTTCCTAGGTGAATACTTCCGCTTTGAATCCCCCCCCCCCTCCCAACCCAGGACATAAACTGTCAAACCTTTGCACCCATTATTAGGGCGCGTTTACGCAACGAGACCTTCTCACTCGCCGAGCGCTATTTGCTAGGCAACCGTTATTTATTTACGGTTAATTTCCCATTTCTGTTAAATGAATGCGGTAATAGGCAACAAATTAAATGTATTATAAATAACAACACGGATAAAAAACAAAGTGCAACAGTCATTCTAAACATTGGTACAACATTGTTGCCATTTCACGCCATTTCCAAAATTAGCTGTCCTCACTGAAAAAACAGCTTCTAGCAGTGTTCAAACGACGGCAGAATAAATAGCTACTCGCAGCGTGAATTCAAAATCCAACATGGCGTCCATTCCGGGGTTGTCGAATCGAAGACAAGTCATCGAATACCGGCTTTCAGAAATCTATCCATTGTCTTGTACAGCAGTAAAAATGTTTTCTAGTTGTCATAAATCGACGCTGTCATGTTGCACGTTTCGTACGTCGTGTCGCGAGGCACGAGGATGAGATTTGCGTCCGCGATGTTGCCATGGTTACTACGTATAACAACTTGAAAGCCACATTCTTCGGTAAAGGCCAGAGCAGCCAGCAGATTTAGTATTAACCAAGTGAAAGCTAGTAAGCGAGAAATTTGCCGTTGCATAAACGAACCCTTAGAGTCGATTAGACTCTTATGCGTACTGTTTGTCTGTCTGTTCGCGCCATAACATTTTAACGAATTATCGGATTTCTGTCAAATTTTGCACACACATTCTATGGCACATTTCTAGGTCTAAGTTCGAAAATCGGTCGAATCCGTTGGAAAAATCCTCCACTAGAAATAATCAAAGATTTTTGTTCGCAGCAAACGTACGAGGTTCGTAATTTTTTCTTCAGCCGACTGATGTCATCCATCCACGACCAATTACTGGGAACTATGTAGCCTTCGTCAGCGGCTGATGTCACCACCAACCGACCAATGACTGGCAACTAGCTCAAATTATTATACAGATCACTGACGTCAGCACGCGGCCCCACTGATGTGTAGTTGTGCCATGTGGCAACGTAACCATCGGAGAAATGAAATATTCAAAACGCTGGGACTAAACTATTTGGAGGCCTTCCGTGTCATAAAACGACCAAATGGTGCTGAATATTTTTAATGTTGATTCAGTTCACTATTGGTCTAATAAAACTTACAGTTTTTAAAATGAAACCAACAGAAGAATCGTATTGGGCTCGTCTTTAAATGAGAGGTGTGCGCTGCCATGCCATGCCATCACATCTGATCAAAAATTACTAACGCAAGAGGCCACTGGTTTTACGGTTGCATACGCGTCGTGGAACCGCGGCCAAGAAATCCTTAGGGTTTTTGGATTGTATTTTTTAAGGAAAGGTAATTATTCACTGGTGTAGACAATTAGTAGCCATATCGATTGCTGTATTTGCAAGAGAAAACAAATCGACTCTCACTATAATTGGTTTAAACTGGTTTATTAGTTTTCTGTCTGGTTTTTCTCGTAATTCTGCTTGGATTAGTTGGGTGTTCAACCATATTTGGTTGGCCTCCCGTTTCATAGAAAATAAAACAGATTAAGATTTTTCTTTGAAATGGGTATTCCCATCCCGTTTCCCCGAATCTAGACAGTCTTAAAAAAGTTATCATTGGAGAAGTTACAGAGGCATTCCTAATTGAAAGGAATTTGTTCACTAGTTGTAGTTTCAGACTATAGGTTTAGCTGCAGCGAGCGAGGCACGTAATTTGAAAAGAAAAATATATGTTCCGGTGAAACGGGAATTCCCATGTATCAGAAAAATCTTAATGGGTCCACTACCGCAGAAGCTCTGAACAAGATGGCTGGCCTATCTAGATTCCGGCGCGTGAAGTTTAGAAAGGTTTAAGATTTTGATTGCGGTTTCT
>JAHWFP010153294.1:11630-26367 GCA_023313725.1 Lithobius niger | reverse complement strand
GGGAAAATGCAACTAGAAAAAGTTAATCTGCAACAGAAATTTCACTTCTAACTTTAAAATCTAAAAAGGCTCCCTTACGAATTTACGGGAAGGCTCATGTGCCATTGGCACCCTGCCACTATGGTCAATCCGGGCCAGATGGCAGCAGTTAGTTGACTCTCTGCTAGACGTGTAAATAGGCATATGTTTACAAGTCGTTAGGCTTACATTTTGTTTGTTTAACTTTTCGTCCCATAATGGGGTAAAAAATGACCCTAGGTCGGTCTTTTTTTTTTATCAAATATTTATATTTAAAATTTTTTTCTGGGTTCATCGTTGGTGACATTTCATTTGAATATTTTTCCAAAATTCATTCTCAAGAATCGTTGTAAAAGAGTTGCTTACATCATGGAAATTAAAGTAAAATTCACTAGAAATTTCAATTTTACACTGAATTTAACTTTACTATCATCCAGAAAAAAAATATAACTGAAAAACAAAGTTTTCACTTTTTGAAAAATTGGAAAGCATCGGAAATGAACAATAACAAAAAAAGACACACAAAAAATGAACCAATATGAAAAAATTAGTGTCACTTGATTCAACAATACAGTCAGCAGATTGCATCAAAATTTCCAGGTTTTTTTTTTGTTTGCAGCAAAATTGGATTGAATGTATCGTTGCATTTCCTTTTAAACTCCTTTAGGGTCACATATAACCCCCACAGTAGGATTCATGTAAAATTGTCAACACATCTCCAGCATTTGTGGGAAATTTGTAACTACTCAGGGAATGGGCGAGAGGTTTCAAGTTCAAGAACTCAATTCCAATTCACTCCTTACTGCATATTTAGGGGACTATGCACAGAGTACCACATATTAGGCATCAGCCAGAATTTATCCTTCTAACTGACCCTGTAGGCTCCGAGGTTCTGACTGTTCAGTCCGAACCCCAAACACCAATTAGCTCGAGCTCACGATTCAGTCCCGTTTTATACCCGCTCGGGCCAGGGCAGCTCTTGCCTGAGGCAACAGGCAAACAGGCTCAATCCGGTTCCGACTGGATTCGCAGCGGACCCGTGCTGACACCTGGTGGCTGGCAGCAGTCCAATTCCTGAGTCTGCAGTAATTGGAAGGCTGGCAGGCCGCCATGAATAAGGCAAGCCGAACTACGAAGTGTAAGCTCCGTTGAGTTGCGCGTTGCCGTTCATGTAAGCCCGTTACAAATTTTGCTGCAAAGAACACCTGGAAATTTTGATGCACTGTGCTGGCTGCATTGTTGAACCAAGTGACTCCGATTTTTCCATATTGGTTCATTTCAATCAGATCAAACGTAGAAGGTGCCAAGGGATTTACTTGTGATTTTCTTGGGAAAGATTATTGTTCATATTTCACCTAATTTGGCCTTTGTAAGTACCAGTACTTAGTAAATATCTGCTAACACAAACTAAACAAACGATAAACGGGGCTAAATATGTACAGTATTGGACAACTAATATTGAACACTTCTTTACCACGAAAGCAGTGATGGAGTGCTTTTTCCCTGTATGAAAACTCCATTGTTACGTGAGAAACTTGCCACATTCGAACCATCTGTGACCTAGAAATGGGCTCCATCAATCCAACGTTGCTCTATATCAACAAAGGAAAGATGTTTGCACAAACATTAGCATCTACCAGGAATGATTAATCCGTATGCCGAATTCAATATAACATTTGAAGTGTTCAAAATTCATTGTCCGATACTGTACAAATATAGGCTTAATTACACGTGGTGCTCTCTAGCAGTGTGTCTAACTAACTATTAACACAATACCTAGCAAATAGGGAAACCTCACCAAAATTGCAACTCTATCCACCCTTGCTTGTATTTGCTGCTGATTTAGTTTCGTTAACAATAATTATATTGCTCTGTTGTAATAAATGTTTAGGATACGGTCACAGTGTGTAGCAATGCTCTGCAAGTTCTTCTTAACTCCACCGCATTATCCACCCTTGTTCATATTGGCAACAGTAACTCTACAGGGCAAAGGCAAGTGACGTCATATAGGCTACGAAATAGCATCTGGAGGGCATAACTACAAGGGGCACTAGATTAAAATGTAAGGGAAAACAACGGCATTTCTAGTCAAGACAGTGCTTTGAGAGTGGATTTCTTAGGCTTAAAAAAACGTTGTTTTCTCCAACAACAAAAGTCGCGCATTATAGGCTTAAGAAATCCAATCTAATAGCATTGCCTTCAGTAAGACGCCCTCCTTCCTTTTTTCCTCCAGTGCCCCTTGCAGCTAACCCACTTAATGGCTCCACCATAGAGTCATACACAACAATACTACGTCATGTCACTGCCCTATTGTTCTGTTGTCATACATGTTAAGGGGACAGTCACAGTGCGAAGGAATGCACTCCAAGGTCTTCGGCTCTATCCCACTATCCACTCTTGCTCGTATTGGCTGCTGATTTAGATTCTTTAACAATAATTCTATTGTTGTGTTGTAATAAATGTTTAGGATATGGTCACTATGCAAGTTCATCTTCAACACCATCCAGATCTATTCACCCTTCGCTTATTAGCTACTGATTTCATTTCTATAACAATAATTTCATTGCTCTTTTGTCATACATGTTAAAAAGACAGTGACTCGGACAATGCGTAGCAACAACGCACTGTAAGTTCTTCAGCTTTATCCCTCTTCCAAGCCATGCTCGTATAGAGCAGCGTCATGTGACGTCATATTGGCTACAAGAAATATAGCTGCAAGGGGCACTAGATTAAAATGGAGGGTTAAACAACGGCACTTCTGGTCAAGGCGTTGCTTTGAGAGCGGATTCCGTAGGCTTAACAAAACGTTGTTTTCTCCAATCCCTTATGCTGCTAGGTTGTTAGCGGAAAAGAAAAGCTTCCACTTGCTTAAAAATGTCAGCAACTGCCAACAAGTCGACAAAAATCGCGCGTTTGTGGCCTATACAAGAAATCCTCTTTAACAGCATTGGCTTCAGTAAGACGCCCTTCTTTTTCCCCACCAGTGACCCTTGTAGATATCCCAGTTACTGGCTCCAGCATAGCGTTATATACAACTAGCGGAAGCCCGTGCTACGCACGGGTGGTGTTTGATACACCATTAAAAACACTGGGACGATTTCCCTCCTCATGTGTTTGTTACGGAATGCGTGTATCCCGTCTATTTGTTTTTGCGTACCCTGGCTAAGAAAGGGTGTTTTTCGTTTGCTTCACTCCCTCATTCAGCGTATCCGTTGTTCCGTAGTCCATACACTTACATGACATATGATTCTTTCCTGCAAGAATGGTTGGAATACGCTTTTGTACATGTGAAATAAATAAATACGCCTTTGTACACCGGAAATAAATAAATAGGCATTGGAGTCATTGTAAGGGAGGATTAAACAAACGAAGCTTTAACAATCAGCAAGAGGGCGAGTGGGCTCATTCTTGCCACGGTAGCAAAGAAAAAGGGCGAGCGACCGACAATGAAAACGGTTATGTGCTCTATCAATTACTTGCGGCCATCTTGTGGCCGTCGCGTTGCCGTCCATCCTACGCGACAACTCGATTTTATTAATAAAGATAATGCTACGTTGTGTCACTGCCCTATAATTGGCTGCTGCTTTAGCTTCTAAAACATCTATTGTTCTGTTGTCGTACAAGCTAAGGATACGGTCACAGCGCATGCAAGTTCTTCTTCAACTTTAGCGTAAAGTTTTCTGTCCAATTTAGTCAGCCGCACGGAGGTACAAACGGACATGTACTTCACATCAAGCAAAGCAGTTAACACAAAAAGCACCAGTGTTCGAGGTAATCCCTACGATCCTCTCGAGAAAACGAACACGATAAATATACCAACAGCTTGCTTAGCGTTTTCGGTTTACGGCGCCACAGTTGGAGTTTCGTTTATTCGTCGTAATGGGTCTTTCAGTGATTTTGTAGGGGAGTCAGGGGGAATATCTACAACAGTGTGTCAGTGACGTACAACGAGGGCGTAGACGGTTCCCCGTCGAAGTCGTTTTGTCCATCTGTGCTCTTCCCCCGCATCCAGATTTCGTTTAATTATCCAATTCCTTGAGCAGTCAGTGCTAATACGTTCACACACTCTGGCAGTTGAGGTTCACGAGCGCGTTTAATGCAGCTCGTGAAGCAGTTTTTATCCCTCCTTTTCGAATTCTTTTTATTTGTTTCTCCCCCTTTCCTTCTTGTTACGATCTTTGATACTCTAGGTTCAGCACTAGTTAGCACCCTTAAAATCAGAAAACGTGAACAGTGAAAACGTCGTTCACTGTTTCACTGTTCACGAGATTATACACTTATATTCAAAGAGTGTAAGCCTTGTTTGATATCAAGAAATTATAGGGTTGGGAGGAGAATTTGTGACTGAGACCCATACTGAAACGCCTTTGATACATTCACATTAGTTCAGTCTTAGTTTATAGAGGGCGCCATGTGTTTTATGTGGGAATTTCTACTCAATTATTTGCCTAAAATTACAAATAAACTAAACGAAACTAACTTGTTTTTAATTATTATTTAGCCTAGCTTAGTTGTAATTTAGTTTACTTTCGATTTTGGGCTGAAAATGAGCAAAAATTACCAGATGGAACGCGTGGCGCCCTCTGAAAACTCGGACTGAACTAATGGGGACGAATCTAACGCGTTTCAATAGGCACTTTTTAGAGTTACAAAATTCTCCTTCCAAACCCTATAAATTCTTGATGATATAAATATTATTATCTTATAAAAACTTCGAGTAAAATATGTTTGACGGAATTACAGAGTGGTCCACAAAAAACGGACGACCCAAGATTTTTTAACTCCAACTTTTCTAGTTAGCACCCATCAGAATCAGGAGAGGAGAGAAATCTTCCCGTTTCATTGGATTTGATTTCTGTCCTATCCTGGTGCTGAGGGGTGCTAACTAGAAAAATTGGACTGAGAGTACGTTGGGTCGTCAGTTTTTTGTGGACCACCCTGTATTCTAGTGCGTAAAAATTAGATCGGAGGTTATTTATGAATTCTAAGGCAGTGCCAGCAGATGCGGTGATACAGTCTTCGTAGTCGGGATTTTGCAATTTATAGTTTATTAGATAAACGCGCCTAGTTTCCATTTTATTGTATATTTGGCCGTGAAATGCGTAATAATACTTTTATAACGAAATAAGTCGTTATATTGTTTGAAGCTATTATGAGCTTCTAAGATGCTAGGATTAGGCACCCTGACAATTATTTTGAGCAGTATCGGTGATTGAAACTTAAAGGGTTTGGCGGCATTATATTTGTAAATATCTGACGAGACTATTATAATTCCGTATTTTATCATATTGGTATGTCTTTGGTATATACATAAAATTAATTAAACAGAATTAAACAAAAGGTATAGAAAATTATCTCCAAATTTAAAAAGATCATCAGCGGTTCAAGTAATTATCGTTGATTATATTCACTTTACTTTAAAGATATAAGATTTAATCGTCGGTACTTAAATGTTAGCATTTTTGTATTCATTGTGTTTTCTTTTAATTAATTTCTTTGAGACTTAAGTCGGCCGAAGCAACTTAATGCTAGTATGGCTGAACTGGCTCAATTTTGAACATTACCAGACTTTTAGAGAAGAAGAAATGTCTGGTAAAGGGAGGTGCCAACCCGGGGATTCGATCCGGGAAACCTCCAATCATCGTCGGGGCCGAAAGATTTGTCCAGAATTGGCCAGAATAGTTCCCATAGCCGCTGAAGGAGCATGGTAGCCTCTCACACTACCCTGGCCGGCACGGAGTGGTTACTTCCCTTGAGAGTGGTATGTACTAAACCCATAAGCAGTTTGAGGCACTATTTCAACTAGTAGTATGTAGAGTTGGATTTACAGCGAGCCATGCAAGGCCCAGGTCCCGGCCCCCCTCCCTTAGGGGGGGGCCCCCCCCTCAAAGGAGATTTATAGGAAAACTGACATTCTTAAAATAAGACAGCTAAGAGATTTTGTAGTTGTTCTGAAAAATTGTTTTAATGATTAATATAAAATCAACTCCAACACCAAAATTGCTTGCTTACTTGCGAAAAACAACTTTCCGATATGAGGTGCCCTTTGTGAGGAACCATTACGGTAAAAGAACCAACAGCTACAAAATCCCTTTCAGTTTCAATGAAATCCCATTGCGACTGCTTCAACTTAATAAAATATCAACCATTAGAAACGTCTAACTGCTTACTTTTTAGACCAACCACAAATTGACTAGCTTTTCTTTCTTTACATGACACGGCTTTTTTTAGCATGTTTTTGTTTCTGATAATGTTTTATTTTGTTTACGATATTATCTCTTGATAGATTAAAGACGGGAAAGCCAAAGGCTCACAAGAAATAACTAAATACAGATGCAAACCTATTTACGTTGCCTTTTGGACTTATATGTCAAACTGCCTGAGCGGGGAATCGAACCCACGACCTTTGAAACCAAAGGCCGAGGTCCTACCACTGAGCCATACTGAAAAAAAAATGGCTCAGCGGTAGGACCTCGGCTCAGGCAGGCTGACATATAAGTCCAAAAGGTAACGTAAATAGGTTTGCATCTGTATTTAGTTATTTCTTGTGAGCCGTTGGCTTTCCCGTCTTTATTCATTTTTTTCACGTTTAAGTGTTCCATTCGTTTCACTTGGAGGATGGTGCGGCAAATAAGCGTCCCTCCAGTGGCGATTGGAAAGTGTATGTTTATATGTATATATGCACGTGTTAAATGCTGCCTATGGACGTTTCCTTTTGGCCGTGCCAGTATGGCTCAGCGGTAGGACCTTGGCCTTTGGTTTCGAAGGTCCTGGGTTCGATTCCCCGCTCAGGCAGTCTGACATTATAAGTCCAAAAGGCAACGGTTGCATCTGTATTTAGTTATCTCTGATAGAGGTGGTCTGTATCTCATAATGTTTCTGATTTTTTTTTGGGGGGCCGCGGCCCCCGGATGGATATGTTCCTAATATGACCGTGATACTGTTAATAATGTTTCTGATATTGTTAGCATTGTTATATTTTGCTGATTTTTAGTTGTGTTATAATTTGCAAGTTCTTATAGGCTAAGTGTCTAACTATAATGTTCCTACTTTGCTTTCAACCTGTCTCACTGTTTAAACACCATATTATTGTTTTTCTTTCTCCTCCGCACCATGTCCTTGCATATTTTTAAGTTGTTATCCGGCACACCCAAGTTGTTACAGAACTTCGGGCCGATTGCTAAATAAACCTATTATATAAATATCGGTGCCGGAAAAGAGTCATTTTTGTTGTAAGGCTCAAACATCGTGACTATCGTGACTCAAACATTTAGACAACTGTTTCCCAAACGGTGAGGCGCGTGGAGCAGCTAGCTGCAAGGCAGGCGTGAGCGGCAAAGCAGCGCCCTAGTGTAAAGATCAGTGGTTAACTTTTTTTTTTTTTTTTTTACTGAGCATCGCAAAGTTCTCGCAATGACAGCCTTAACCTGCTGCCAACCGTTTTTACAAAATTACATTATTATATGATTTTCAAATTTTCAAATCTTATCATTCATTTTATTGAAAAAAAAATTACACAACAATAAGATGGTGGGTGGGGGCGTTGGGGGGAACCCAGGGTGTTTGGATTATACGTAGCTTTGATAGGGTGTCCCCACTCGGTAAATAATAATATATTATAATTATTATATATATTATCTGCAAAAAGTGCTGAAACTTCTCAATCTCAACCCACTCGGTAAACGCGTCTGAGCTATAGCACAGCTATTTCTCGTGGTAAGGTATACACGAGCGAGATTCAGTTAGTGACGTTTTTGCTCCCAAACTAATCCTCGAAGCAGACGACGCTTGATTTTTTCGAAACCAACAAAAAAGGTTTGTTTTAACCAGCCAGTAGTTTTTAACAAAATTAATGAATAATTATGAAATATCTAATCGCTCAATCTTTGCTGAACGTTAAATTACACATTATTAAAACAAAACGAAAAATTCTTACCAGCTAACCCGAGACGAGAGTAGCGACGTAGTTGCGTTGAAACCAAAACAATGACATGCGTTTACGATGGTCACTTGTGACGGTGCTCTCCTTCTGATAACAAACGTTGCGATTTTCAGTCGCATTGTCGATTGTACTGGTAGGTTATTGCACTTTAAAACAATTTAAGCAATTGGAGCGGTCCGGCTTACGTTTGATGATGCGTACTCGTTCGTTTGTTAGTCCAATTTTTGTGTCGAATCATCGGAAAAATCAAAAGCCAATGAGATGCAAGAATCGGTAAAATGGCGCGAAAAATGGGAGCAGAAACGTCAGACGCGTTTGAAGTATGCAAAGCAGCTCCCAAAATCTCGCACGGTTGCTCGCGGTACAGCGTAATAGTAAGTGGGTCCACCCTATCAAAGCTACATGTAATCCAAGCTTCCTGGGGGGGAGGAACCATTGCATGCTTGTCTCAATGGGGAGAAATACTGTAAAAAATTCACGATGGGGAAGAATACTATAGAAAAGGTTGGGAACCGCTGCATTAGACAGTGGTAGTCAATTACAAAACCGAAATTGGTAGAAAATTAATTCGAAATTTTGTTAATATTTAAAATTTGCATTATTGTCTCACATATTTATCTTGGGATTTTCAAATATCAGGTTTCCTTCCCCTCAACCCTTCCAATTTACATTCCTTCTTTAGAAGTATATCGGGTGTCCCAAAAGTTAGGGGGTCTCCCTGGTAATATACCTGGGTGATATACTGAGTGTTCATGCTGATATACCGGGGATTTTTGTCTTTGTTCGTGCTGATGGTACCAACAGCACGAACAAAGTTAAAAATCTCCGGTACATCAGCATGAACATCGGGTGTATCACCCAGGTGTACCACCCGGGTGATCCCAGCTTTAGGACACCCGGTATAAGGAACAGACCACTGTTATACTATAGATCAGCGTCATGTGACGTCATATTGGCTACGAGACACCATTTGGGGGTAACAGCTACAAGGTGCACTAGATTAAAATGTAACGGAAAAAAACGGCACTTCTAGTCAAGACAGTGCTTTGAGAGCGGATTTCTTAGGCTTAAAAGAACGTTGTTTTCTCCAACAACGAAAATCGCGCGTTATAGGCCTAAGAAATCCAGTCTAATAGCATTGGCTTCAATAAGACGATCTTCATTTCTCCCTCCAGTGCTCCTTGCAGCTAACCCAGTTACTGGCTCCACCATAGAGTTATACACAATAACTACCCACACCCGGATATTTTGGCATGCCCTTTTTTTTGGAAACTAACCTTGAATTTCAAAGATTTGTAATGTGAGAATAGGAAAGGAAGTACGAGTTTTGCGTGCAGTGGGCAGCACAATGTCTCAATCGCTTTAATCACTGTTTACATTGGGCGCTTTTGTGCAATCGATTGGCCCATCAAGAAGTTTTGTCGCGCCCCGTAGATGCATGGAGGAAGGCCCGTAAATCATCTGTAAATAATAGTAAAGCGGTAAACCTGGTGTATGCAAATGGTAATCGTCAGTGTCGTATTGGGTTGCCAGGGAACCCGGCCCTTGTTAAAAAGAAAATATGTTTTCGAAAAAGTTGAAATTAATTTCTATAAAAAATGCATTTCTATGTAGCAGGAAAATTAAGTTTACACTGATTTAGTTAAAATACACTAGCTTATAGGGCTACGACCTCTCATCCTCCTCCCCCCCCCCCTCCAAACTACAGGAGGCCGTTTGTAAAGAATACGTATGACAATTGCATCTCTATGTTGCAGGAAAATGGTTCAAATTCACGCAGATGATTTCGTAAAAAATATTTTCAGCTCTTTACCCCCATCAACATGTCGAGGCTTCTGCAGTAGGCTACATTTCCTGAGAGGCCCGACCTCTCTTAATCCAAACCTGGTGATCGCGTTCGTTTTGGTACGATCGTTTGGTTTGGAAATGGATTGTAAATCAGTAAATCAATAAATCAACTTAAATCAATAAAAATCACTCGTAAATCAATAAATCACTCGTAAATCAAAGATAAATCAGTCAGTAAATCAAAGGTAAATCAGTATATCAAGCACACTAGTCAAGCTCTTTTCGGGCCTCTCGAAGGTTCTTCTCATCGTGACCTCGGTACAGGGACGACGCTAAGGGGGGCTCCCCATAATTTTTTGCCCACCCCCTGGCGCCCCCCCCCCCCTTCCCCACCATCAGATCAAAATCATACTTATAAACGAAGAAAATTCTGGTAACGTATTAAGAAAACTACGTTAGTTTCTTTCACAGTGACAGGAAGGACTTGAGGCCACATCAATAGAGCCCAGGTTTTACTGTGAGAGTTGCAAAATCATCTTTTTTCAGCTGGATTTATAAATATTAAAAAAAAAATGGTGCAGAAAACAGTTAAGAACGTTTGGCGTGAGAAAAAATTGCAAGAGTGTTATTTTTACTTTTATTCTTTTTTTTTTTGGAGGGGGGACCGCAAAAGTAGCATTTTTCGGTTCGCCCCCCTGGCTAAAATTGCTGCCCCACTGCCGCCTTCGCACTGAAATTATTCTAGCGTCGTCCCTGCGTTGGTACCACATTTTTTTCTTCATTGAAAGACCCAGCAATTTTCGGAATACTGTCTGCTGTTCTGCTCGAAATGTTTAATATTCACTTCAATACTGACTTTTTCATATTTTTTCAAAACTAGTTCAAATTTCTAACTGTGCCCATTAATTCAGTTCACGTGTTAAAAATCTTCATCTGCTGTGGTGGCCGAGTGGTTAAGGCGTTGGACTTGAAATCCAATGGGATTCTCCCGCGCAGGTTCGAATCCTGCCCACAGCGTATTTTTTTTTCTCACTTTTTTTCAAGTTTAGTTTTTTGTAGCCCGCTTGACACAACTATCTACGTAAAGATTATTTACAAACTTTTTTGTGTGAAACAAGAACAAAGCAAAGCTTTGTCTTTACCTCCTTTATGTTTACGACTGAGAGGAAAAAGCTAAGACACATTTTCAGTTTTGTGAATTCTTAGTAAAAACTTGCTTTTAAGTCATTTTTGGGACTTGGTTTTTTTTTTGTTTTTTTTTTTGCCAAATAATATAAAACCGATTGAGCTATGAACTTAAAATGATCAACACACGAAAGCCTTTTAAAAACTATTAACACGTTGCATTTGAATGCCAAAATCGGGTTGGTTTGGAGAAATTATCAGAAAGTATAAGTTTTTTTATGTATATAATTACCAAATATGTACGTAATTTCCCGGTTCAAATCCCCGGGTTTGCATCACCCCTTTCCAGATATTTCTTCTTCTCAAAAAAGTCTGGTAATGTTCAAAATTTAGCCGGTTCAGCCATACAACCATTCAGTTGCTTCGGCTGACTCGGTTGCTTCGGCTGACTAAGAAATTAATAATAAAAAAAATTATCTCAAATTTAAGGTTTTTAAGAAAAATATAGAGAGCAGCGTCAAGTGACGTAATATTGGCTACAAGAGAGATACCTGCAAGGGGCACTAGATTAAAATGATGGGTTAAACAATGGCACTTCTAGTCAATCCAGTGCTTTGAGAGTGGATTTCGTAGGCTTAAAAAACCGTTGTTTTCTCCAATCCCTTATGCTGCTTAGGTTGTAATCAAAAAATAAAGATTCCACTTGCTTTAAAATGTCAGCAACTGCCAACAAATCGACAAAAATAGCGCGTTTTAGGCCTAAGAAATCCAGTCTAATAGCATTGGCTTCAGTAAGACGCGCTTATTTTCCCCACACCAGTGCACCTTGCAGCTAACCCAGTTACTGGCTCCACCATAGAGTTATACACAATAATACTACGTCGTGCCTCTGCCCTATAGGAGAGACTGATACTGAAGAAACTTTTTCAAGTCCTACTTGAACTTCTCAAGGTTGCATTTGACTAGAAAAACTTTCGTAACCAAGGATTAACCATCTTTCGCGAGACGTAGCGCGTCAATTGGGCTATAAGTCTGTCCTCCTATCCGGCATTCTAATATTTTTACAGGAGGTGCAGATACATGAAAACAGGCTAGATTTGGCGTTTATTTAGCACCTCTGTATTGTGTGACGCAGTGGCAACCCGCACCATTGCACTGTGACTGGGGTTGGGGGCTAATGACCTAGCTGTCGACGCACCATTAAGCCTCACCCCCCCCCAAAAAAAAAAAGGATTAAAGGTTGAATGACACTGACATTGGTATCGGTTTCCCGATACTATCGGTACTGGTATCATCTGTCGGAATTAAAAGCTAAAAAATGTCTTTGTTTTCAGTGGTGAATCCGAAAATCCGTAACCATAGCAACGATTTTGTCCGTCCGTCGTCTTTTTGAACTTTGGTTCGGTACTAGGTTTTGAGACGAACGGTTTTTATCATTAGATTCAGCGTCCAAAAATCAGTCAAAAAACACAGCGAGTTAAAACATTGATTCCTTATAGCTAAGGAGCTTTCAGGACGTAACTCAGTGAAATAACATTTGATTGTTTCATTTAACCACTACAGGGTGACACACAATCGTAAAAACAAAAGCATTTCGTTAACGACTTATATTAAACTTTATTTAAATCAGTTTCGACACCGTGTTGCGTGGCGGAATAATTATAGCTCTCGAATCAATTTCTCCTCCGTTAGCTGCTATACTTATGAAATTAAAATGGCAGGTAAAAAAAAATTAGGCCTAAAATTACGTTGCCATGGCAACATCAAGTCTCCGCACAGTGTTGCATAAATTAATAGGCCTTCTTTCGAACCCAGTTCTTTATTAGCTGCTATTTACGAAATTAAAACGGCAGGTAAAAATTAGGCCTAAAAGCTGACAATTACGCCTAAGTCTAAAACTAGGACTAAAAGCTAACACCTTTTTAACTCGCCGCATTTGTGATGGATACTACTTTTTGTTGATAGGAATAATACAGATCAATGTTACAATGCGTGATAAGAGGTGTGCGCCTCAACATTTTCGAAAGTGGCGGAAATTTAGAGAAGGCCGGTTGCAAGTAGATTGCTCGCTGTAGTAGCTTGTTTTTTTTTTTTGTTTTTTTAAACTTCGAAGGACTTAGAAAAAGTTCAGGGTGTGCATATTTTGTGAATCAGCCAATACCGTACTTCAAAGGACGGTATAATAAACAACTGTGAGTTATATAACCATAAACGAAGAAATTCTTGGTAACTTGACAATTAGTTCCTTTGACAATGTTCCCAGTGGAAGACGAAAAATTCAGGTTTATACATATAAATCATCCCCAAGAATAGCTTGCTCCCGGCTTCTCGGGAACAAAAATGCTCTACTTGGTGGAGAAGATCTTCTAAACAAGAAGTATATGAATGGGATACAGTGAAATCACTTCACCGTAAATCCTTTAATTAAGTTATACAAGGAGCTCCGTTCAGTTCATGTTGCTCCAATTCCTGTGTTAATTTGCTGAAATTCTGCTCATAAGTCTCGCAGCTAATTTCAAGATTCCTTTCAAGTTTTAGTAAGCAACTAGCTGTACCCCCGGCGTAACATACGCCTGCTAGCTGGTTCCCGCATACCTGAACGTAACACTATAGTGGGCCTCGGTTTTCCCTATTTTGTGGTGTGAATATCCCCATCTCTGCTCCGTCTTTGAACCCCTTCTGATTTGTGTTATGGAGGTAAATGTTTTTTTTCAATGGAGGACGTTTCTCTGTTCTGATACCAAGCCCAACAAACCCAACAACGGTTGTGCATGCAGTGATTGTTACTCAACCAACTTTGAAACTCTTCCAAGTCGGCTCTTAAGAGCTAGCTTTATTAATGCAATACGTCGATTGTTATAGGCCACATCTGTTTGTTTGACATTGTCGGTCGGTCGCCCTCTTTCATTATACACCCTCTTTCATTGTAGTGCATAATAATGATGAATTTGCTTGCCCAACCTAAGCATATTATTATAGATAGTCAATCTCTACTTTAGCCATTGATCAATTGAGCTAAGAGCTTACCTGCCTCAACTTTTCAGGTTTTTTTCTTTTAAACCAAGTCTCATATCAACCATTGGAAATAGGTTCTTAACATATATGAAAAAAATTTTTTTTAATAATTTAAAAATGCTGTAGCAGCAAAACCGGAGGTTCCATTCACCTTTTAGAATGCCGTAAAGGACTGATTTCGGTAACCTTAAACAAGAAAATTTGCTGAAAAATTAATTTGGTGATTGGCATAGAAACAAGAAACACACAAATGTTTTGTAAACATACATGAGAGAGCATAAAGAAATTCGAAACAATTTTTCTGTCAAATTTGGAGCAGCTATTTGCTCATTAAATCTTGACTTGAGGAGGAGAAAATCCACTAACCTCCCTCTCGCTGGGATTCAAGAAATTGCTGCCCTTGTCGACCATTTTAAGTGGAGGATTATACCATTGTCAAATCCACTTTTATTGATTTTTCATGTTTTCGAGTTCGAATGCTACTTTAATGAAGACTTCTTTCAATTTGGTTGATTTTCGTGTGTTACCCAAGTGTGGGAAGTCACGTCACCTGATTGAGAATGCTAGCTAGGGTATGGTGTATGCGGTACGGGGAATGCCGTTGTTGCAGATTTCATTGCAGTCACGTTGCCACGCCAATTGGACACACGTGCTCCTATCATTTGCATGGTAAACAAAAATGGTTTATTTGCGGGAACACGGCAATCTGCAAAGCAAGAACAAACAAATTCGCGTGTCTTCGCCTGGAAATCGTTTTTCTTTAACTCGTTTTACTGTGTATTATCTTATCTTCGAGCATGTTTGGTTGTAAAGGATGGTTGATTCAAGTCGGGGGGGGGGGGGGGGGGG
>JAHWFP010153293.1:73466-89793 GCA_023313725.1 Lithobius niger | reverse complement strand
TTTTTTTTTTTAATTGCGTATTGACTCAACTCCACTACTGTGCAGATGTGTAATAAAGTGCCAGGTCAACAAGAAATTGGTTTTCAACAATTTGCTACTTTCTTTTGCCTATAGGCCGAACCAATCTCAACTTAGTCACCTCTTTAAAGGTTTTTGATTTGGTTTTAATTTTATTGTAATTTGTTTTATTTAGTTAGTTTTGGTGTGTTGATATCACTCATTTGAAGGGCCGTATCACTCTCAACTTGGTGGCCTTTTTACCAGTTTTTGGCTTTGTTATTACAGTTGGTTTATTTTACGTGAATTGGACGTGAATACAATTTCTTTGCAACGTTGTTTAGATTTATCGTGATACACAAGTGAGTGTCTAGGCACGCACGTCAGTATACACGTTCTCGTTGTCCGAACTTCGGTCGTCTAATGAGAGATGATGCCGACAATACTAACAATGGTTATAACAATACTTTCGTACTTACGCGCCCTCCCACGCCATTCCCGTTACGCCCCCAGGCTCCAAACCATAAAAGGTACGCAGTTCGTATTGTACTGCACCGATTCGTCCAATTTCGTAGCTGGAAGCCTTCCCGTTATCTCGATATCGATGAATAATCACCCTATGGAAATTAACATGAGGATGAGCGGACTATCAACTATAGTAACACATTTACAACGTTATTGAGGGTCAGATTTTGCCTTGAAAGCAGCTTAGCTGGCATTCGTACACGAGTTAACTTTTGTGAGGTGGGTCATTGCTCACGATTTCAACACAATTTAAGCTTTTGTACCGCATTATTATTTCCCCCCAAGTACCTGAAATGTGCCAACTATGCTTCAAAATAAAAGACACTGACGCTATGGCGTCCGCTACAATGGTTTACGACCTCGACAATTGAATTGATGTGATGTTTGTTGTGATGTTTGTTGCCTAACTTGGCGCGACACACTAGCGTGTGTCTAGATTCAATGTAACCCCTTATTAAGGATTATCGATATTGCCAATGTTTAAAGCATTATGAACCTTCAGGTCCTTCGGTAACACCATAAATAAAGCAAACGACGTTCAGCTAACGTGCTTAAGGAATCATACACAAATTGCTATAAATTATGTAAGCAAAACAGCAAAAATCCTGCATTGAAAATAACGTAGTACAGTAAGCCACTTTTATACACTTCCGTTTCGTCGAAGTGGCGTGACCCGGATTCGAACTGGCAACCCAATCCGTTCCGAGATCACTGACATAACGCCTTTATCGACATGCCCACTTCTCCACCGGCATACAAATGACTCACTAAACCCGTTTGTTTATAGTTCGGCTAGTGACTTGGCTACATTGGCGATGGGGTGTTCGTACATCTCCAGCAGTCAGCCTCTGTGCTGAAGCCGCGGAAACACCTATGGCAGCTTGGAACCACACCGGCAGCAGCTAGTCATTCAGTATGCTGTGAGACTGCGGACTGTCCCAGCCAGTCCAGCGTGACCCATTTTGGACGAGACTTACAGGTTGGCAGATGCGTGGTGCAGAACAGTGGTTTCCGTGACAGGCTCCAGCAGCCCTGTCCAGCGATTGCCTTTGAAATACCCCACGTCTTGAGGCTTGGGGAGATGCCAGTGGCCCCTTGATGTGTCCCAATTGGCGTTTTCACATTCCGTATAGCAGTCCTCAGAAATAGTTCCACTCCACCGGCAAGGTATTGCAAGAGTTACGGCGGCTGTGTTATCTTATGTATGTCGCATATCGGCGGTTATTCACTGATAGGTCGAAGGCAGATGTCGGCGTGGCATGTGCTCATGTGCATGAGGGAATGACTGTTTCCCATCAGCTATCCGTCAAGCTATTCTGTGTTTTCAGCGGAACTTCTGGCACTCAGTCTGGCTGTTGAATGGATCCTTGACCATCGGGGCGGGGGATGCATTTTGTCATATCTAGTGATTCCGTGAGTGCCCTGGAGTTCTTGTCTTTTTACAAACCTCGGAACACCTTGACACAGAAAATCCAAGCTCTGCTTTTCCGCTTGCCTGGGCAGCAGAAGATTGTGATTTTCTGCTGGATCCTAGGCCATGTTGGGATAGCAGGGAGCATGCTGATGCGGTAGCGAAAGGAGCCCTTTCTGGTCTTCTCAAAAGAGAGCAGTGCCTTGTTCCCTCGGACGCCTTTACAACTCTGAATCTGGGGTTACATGCTGGTTGGCAAGCCTTGTGGGACAAAGAAGACGACAATAAATTGCGGGCTGTTAAAGGCACCGTCCAAGCTTACCACTTGGCTTGTTCGCCGCAATCGCCAAGAAGAGATGGTGTTGGGCCGTTCACGTATTGGTTGTACCAATCTAACACGTTGCTTCCTTTTGAGAGGGATTTCCCTCCTGTATGTCATTGGTGTTGCCGGCCACTTACGATCAATCATGTGGTGGTGGAATGTCACCATCCTGATGATGTTCTTCGCTGTTTCCATCTTTCGCATGATTTGGCGCATCAATTGTTGACGAGTCTGTCCTCTTGTAGTGTGTTAAAGTGAGTGACAGTGTGCTGTTGGAGGTAATGAAGTATTTGTCGCGTTGATGGTTCAGAGGTTGCCATAGCGTAAGTTTGAGTAGGTTAGAATAAGTTAGCGTCTGTATGAAGGTGCATGACTGCGAGTCAGAGACCGAATAAAGCAATTCTGAAGTCTCTTTTACAGGTAATTTTTTTTATTTTTGCAGGAGATGCAGATGTATGATAAGATCTAGCTTTGTGGTTTGCTTAACATCTCTAATGCATGGTGCAGTGGCAACCCGGTCGACTGTATTGTGACTGATGTTGGCACCACAGAGTAGTAACTCTTACAATCGCAATGGTCACAACATGACGTCACAGAATGGTTACTAGTGCAAATAGTGCTTGACAAGGACCGCAGAAACAAAGATGCCGGCACATAAACATTGTGCTATTGCAAACTGCCAAAACAATTCGTGGTATTTTTACGAACTGCATATGGCATATGTTAGTTAACACAATTCATGAAATTCACTCTCCGTCGCTTCCTTATTGTTGAATGCCGGCCATTTTTAAACTGCGTGATCGCAACGTATGGTGTTTTATTGGGGCACACTACAACTTTTTTTTACACACACACAAAACTTTTATGCAACCGGAAGAAGATGGCTAATGACGCGTGCGCAGTTTACCATACATCGTCCTAGGTTGTAGTGTGTCTTATCGGTTGTGGGAACGTCGAAGTGCCAGTTTCATGACAGTTTTTTGTGTATGTAGAAAAAAGATCTTGTTTGACCCAATGAGCCACCGTAGTAACAAAACGCGTTTCTTCCCGTTTACCCTCCAAACTAGTGCCCTCGTGATATAACGCTTGCCGAGTGTTGCGTTCCGTAGGAATATGCTCCTCCCGTAGCGAAGTGAGTGTATTGCTCCAAGTTGGCACTAATGCCGAGGCGCCCTAAAGTCTTAATCTTATTAAGCTCACGTCACTGTGACTAGGGTTCCATTCGCATAAGAATACTTGCGGCCATAGATAAGCATTCCTGTATTAGGGCGCGTTTACGCAACGACTCGTCTTTGCATTCTCGCAGTTAGAACTCAATCGCGATGGCAAAGGTGACATTGCCATGGTAACAACGCTAAATGGATTAGCTAAATCCGACATCGTTTGAGTAAATACTTGCAGTCTTACAATCTGTGCCAATAATATAAAGAATTCCTCATGACGAAACAATTTTCCCAAACGCTTCTGAACTCACGTTATTTGTTGTTTTCGTTGCGAGGCGGCAGACATAAAACCGCCGCCATGTTGGAATTTCAGATGATTTCTAGCTTCTAGCTGCGAGAATGCAAAAGTGAGTGGTTGCGTAAACCCGGCCTTAGAGCTCGTTTACGCAACGACAGTTTTCTCGCTCACTAGCTTGTACTTGTTCAATACTAAATCTGATGGCTGCTTCTCGCCTTTACCGGAGTATGCGGCTTTTGAGTTGTCTATGCGTATTAGTAACCATGGCAACGACGCAGACGCAAATTATCTCCTCGTGTCTCGTGACACGGCGTACGATGCTTGCAACATTTAAGTGTCGATTTATGACAACAAGAAAACAATTTTTACTGCAGTACAAGATGACAGACTGTTTTTTGAATGCAGGCATTCGATGGTTTGTCTTCGATTCGATAGCCACGAAATGGACGCCATGTTGGATTTCGAATTTTCGCTGCGAGAGGCTATTTATTTTACAAACTTTTACCAACAAATTTTGGAAATCGCGTGAAATGACAACAATCGTGTAGCAATGTTTAAAATTACTGTAGCTTTTTGTTCTTTATCCGTGTTGTTATTTATAATACATACGATTTGTTATCTATTACCGCATGCACTTAGTAGCAACGGGAAACTGATCATAAATAAATAACGGTTGACTAACAAATAGCATTCGGCGAGCGAGAATGACTCGTTCCGTAAACGTGCCCTTAGGTGTTTCTAGTGTTTGATTTTCACTGTTTGGGTTGTTTTCCTTTCTTTTGCATAATTTACATCGATTTGTGCATATTTATTTACGCCTTCGTTTAACCTTTGTATATATTTGTATTCCTTCTCCATTCCCAATCATTCCCGGCCGAATGGAGCCCTAGTCACTGCTGTCATCTTAATAATGGATTCAGTAATTCGTCTTCATGCCGGTGGATGAGTGGGCATATCGATAAAGACGTTACGTATGTCAGTAATCTGGGGACGAACTGGCTTACCAGTTGACTCCGGATCACATCACTCCGACGAAACGTAAGTGCATAAAGGTGGCTTACTGTACTAAGTTATTTTTAGGGTATGATTGCCGCTGTTTGGCCGGATTTCCTCTTTTGTTTAGCCAACGTTCTATATGACACTTCTCAGGTTCCAGATAAAATGGAAGGTGGGAAAGAGACAAGGTGTTAAATAAACAGGATTACGATAGTTTTGAGCGCGTGGGTTCAAGTCTGTTAGCGACATGAAAACTTTACAGTTTTGGCCAAATTTGCATCACATTTTATGAAAAGGTTGCTACTTTATGCGAAATTTAGGAATTTGATAATAAATCGTATGTAATACATTAGGGATGTTTCGAACTTAAAATGATGGAGAAACTCTCCCTACCTCATCGGTCCCAGGGACACAAGATTCGTTCAGATCGAAGCGACACACGGTATATGCACTAAATAAATAAAGAATACAGTCTACATTAAAGACTGGCCTTGTGAGGATACAAGATACACTAATCTGATAAAGAAAGAAAAAGCAAACTGCCCCGACTGGGACTCGAACCCAGGACTTCCCGCTGACTAGGCCGGGCGCTCTAACCACTATGCTACCGGGGCAGATACTGGCTACGGGCTCCATGCGAGCTAAGCAGCTATTCACTCTTCCTCAGTGGTGACCTGGCCTCCACACTAGAAATTATGCGAGTAATAAATAAAGAATTCTCATCGGCTTCATCACACGCACGACAGTGCAAAGAATTGAAGTAGCAAGCTCATGCAAACGAAAGCTAAGAAATGACGACGAAACATATTGAATTGTAAAAGTCTATCTGACCTTACTTCGGACGGCTTCATGACCTAGGCAAGGTAGCATCAAATCTGCTGTCCTTACTTCGGATTGTCACTTACACTGACCCACACAGTTAACTCATGTGGCCAGTGACGCACCCAGAGGGGGGCAAAAGGGGGCACTTGCCCCACCCAAGACCCGAGATTAACAGTAAAAGTGAGCAATTGCAAGCACTTCTATTTTTTATTCTGCTGACTTCAGAAGTCCCCGCCCCTCTTTTTCGTGTCAAGAAGGATAACGTTGGTTTATATCACAACGCTCTCAAAAACCCAAATTCGTTCTCAAAGCCAGTGTTTCCTTTTCTCCAACCCCCCCCCCCCCCCTCCCTCCCAAAGCGTAAAAAATAATTTGCATTGAAGCTGGACAAAGATGTAAGGAATTTACTGCCATTAAGAAAATTTCTCAAATTAAGCATTTTAAAAGCCTGAAAAGTCACCAACATTGTTAAAAAGGCGTTATCTTTCAGACGCATTTCTTTTTGCCTCCAAACAAAATTTCTGGATGCGCCACTGCATTTGGCTAAACTAACATGTGGCGAGACACGAGTGCAGGCAGCTACATAAAAGTTTACCTACGTGCCCAAAGTGGGAATAGTAGAACTTCACGTCTCTTTCGACTGCTAAAGTTATCTTGGGACGGAAAGAAATAATTTTCATGGAAATAACCATAATCTTTTACATGCCACAATCGACATGAACACGAGCACATTACCATTAGAGGAAGTTTTTATTTCGTCTGTCACCTCCACGGCTTAGTATTTGTCCAATCGATCAAACAAAGGTCAAACGTCGTAAAGAAAAAGTGTTAAAGCAAAACGGTTTCTTCAGTTTTATCTAACAATTCGAATGATATACGGCATTAAACTAGACCTTTCTCGCCGACAGACATGTTCACTGCCAACACCCAATTCCTCCCCTTCCCTATTCCCGTTTTCCTCGGCTTGTCTGTCAGAAGACTGACATCACTGGCGTTCTTTTACGATGGAGCCCCACTGACCCCACGCTGGTCACGCGCTCGTAAAATTAACGGGCATAACGGTATTGCGAGCAGCCTCGAGCGTTCACAACAGTCACGTACTTCTCTGGACCACTTCCTGTCAGCTACAAACACTAAAAGCTTTTGGAGTCGGCCAACAATGAAAGCAGCAAGCCTCTTGTAGAATGCACGCTCACAATCACAACGCCCTTTCTCGCCTCAAACAAAATCTCGCCCCATATATCAACTTTCGCTCACCTCCAAGACGATTCTTCCCCAGCAAGCTGAGTCAAATAATCAGCTGCAAGTCTCAGTAAAGCGAGCGATGGGAGCAAAATTCATTCTCCGGAAGTATCAACGGACTTCCGCTATGCAAGAAGGTCAAAAAAAGTTAAGAATCTAACTCAAAGATCGATGCGAATTAATGCTGTATACCATACCACTCAATTATGAAAAATATCACTGGTAGCCAATATTATATTGTATCAGAAGCGAGAACAGTGGCGTAGCTACGTTAGGTGTGACCGGTGGCAAATTAGCGCTTCCCCCCCCCCCCCCCCCCAACATGCAGGATGGCCCATAAAAAACGCACGACCTGAAAAATGTCAAAGTCCGTACTTTTTCCCTAATTTTTTTTTGAGGGTTGGGGGGGCTATAGTGACAATAGGGACCATTTTTTCGTACTCCAGTCAAGAGGTTCCAATTTTCACTTTTTTTGGAAAAAACACTTGAAAAAAAGGTTGGACTTAAAAGAAATTTTTCACAGCTCGTGAGTTTTTTATGGGCCGCCATATGTTTTTAGTGATACGGGGATGGACGGATGGGTTGGCTCGAAATTAATTTTTAAAATACAGTTTACACCGAATTAAATACCTAGTGTACTACAAAATATAATATTTTTTTTTTCTTTCGGGGACCCCCTGTGGCTGGGGGCCGGTGGCATTTTGGCATCCTTGCCACCCTGTAGCTACGGCGCTGAGCGAGAGACATGAAGGAGGAGCCTCCAATATATACAATTCTACCCTTTACCATTTGTTCCACCGTTCGTACTTGCGTCTGGAGAGTTGTCGAATTAGTGGCCGTTTTTACTTTTGCGGAAAACAAACGTTAAAATTTACATTGTGTAGGTTTTTACCTAATAAGTATGTGTAAAAGTATCTCTTGTGCTGCGAATAGCCGAAGCAGGTGTCAATTCGTTAAAAAGGGGAGGTTTTGCCCCTTAACTAGCGTTTAAACGAATTTAAAACGAGGAAGGCATTTTGTTTCTCGAGCCAATGCCAACTGGAGTAGTGTAAAGTTGCCATCTCTGGCTTGTCCGTAATTACCTAATGACTGTAATTAGGGCTAATTACGTCATTCTATTCGAATGCTCGAACGAAACATTTGCCAAGTGTGGAATGCTGGTCTTTGGCTACAATTTCTACGTGCGAGGCACGTGCGTTCCTTTTTGACAGTGAAAGTGTTTCCATATTTTGGCGCGAACAAGCCCTTATAATGACGAAGGTTTGGCGCCAAAAGAAGTCATTCCCAACAAGCACGAACAAGGACAGAACTCTTTGCACGAACTGTCTGTTGGACAATTTCTTGATTCATGTGCGGATTGTTAAAATGTTAATTTTTGTAAATTGCGTTATATTGAAGGATGAAGTAAAGAAGTTTTGCATTTAACAAGTCTGCAGTGAACCTTTGAAATTACAGTAGAAATCACGTGTCTGGCTTCCCGACTCCAGTTCTTGTACAGGCCTAAAGTTAAAGCCTCTTGGTAATGACTTTGGTAAAAATAAGACTTTGGTGATGTTAAATCAACTGAAGTGGAGCCAGAAACTGAACTTGCTGCTTCTTGTTGCGCATTACCGACTAATGGTAACGCAACGTGAAACAACCAACGTAAAACAGGGAATTTACTTCGGCAGCAATCACGATACTCGTTCTTCCTTTACAGGAATCCCGTACCAGACTTGATCGATTGCCACTTTCCACGGCAGCTCAAGTGAGCTCTCGGACACACCCGTTTACGATTCTCGCTTTAGTTTACAGCTTGATATCCCTATCCGCGCCCAAGCTCTCTTCTTCGGTTACACTGGGTTTTACCCCTTTTATATGGTGAAACCCGGTGCCAACATGAGGAGAGAGCAGGTGCACCTTCGAAGGTCATGTATAAACTCGGCATCCAGGGCTCGCGTGATTGCGGGAAAGCTTCTTTAAAGGGACATAAATCCTTCCGGTATGTCGTGCGACCCGTTGAGAATAGCGTATGCAACATTTACACAGGCTAGAGTTAATGTCGCAAAATCATCTCGCACGAAAGAAAAAACAAAAAAGTGAATGTGTTGGCAACATTTACGTACGTCTGAACAAATGTTGCCAAACTGAATAATACAAGAAAGCCAACATGGATGTGTGTACCTTCAAGGCTTGTCTTCTTGTATTGCCGTGAAGCCAAAACGCCACAGCAACAAAGACCAAACATTGCAATATTTTAAAGTAAATAAAAAAACCGGATCTAGGAAAAAACGCCCACGACAAAACGCTCATTGGTAAAAACGCCCCCGACAAAATGCTCCCAGAAAAACGCCTCCGTAAAATACGCCCTCAAGTAAAAACTCCCCCCCCCTCCTTTAGGGAAAATGGTTTTTGGTTCGCATCTTAGAATTCGCACCATCCTTAACTACACTTCATTTACTAGTAAAGTTCAAAATTGAGCCGGTTCATTGATACGACCATAAGTTTGCTTCAGATGACTGAAGGCTCAAAGAAATTAATTTTTTTTAAAGGTTGAAATTCTACGCTCCGAACAGAGATTCCGCTAGATAATTTGTACCTTTGTGACACTCTATCCGTTTGCATTTGATTTACATAAAACGTGCAGCTACCGTTTTTCTTTAAAACTTATACAACTTAGCTACAATAAACTTGTGAGCAATTTCATGACCCCAGTATGGAATCTAGCGAATTTGTACCTTTATAACACTCTTTACGTTTACATTTACTTTCTTAAAAGATATACTATTTTTCTTAAAAACTTATACGACTTAGTGAGATTAAAACTGTGAGCGATTCCGCGAAAATAGTCTGAAATAAGGAGATCTCAAAAATTGGAGTCGGTGTTCTGAATCCATAGATTTTTTTTTGAAGTAGAAAGAAGGCTAGTTTAAGGAAAAACCGTGTTAAAAATGTAAATTGCAAACGGAGAGTTTAGAGCCTAAATATGCAAAGATACTTTTTTTTAAATAAATTTCCTCCAACTAGGACATTTCCCCCTACTAGGGGCGTTTTTTCCAGGGGACGTTTTGTTGGGGGCGTTTTGTCGGGGGCGTTTTTTCCGGATACCCAAATGACCTGCTTTCTGACCGTTTACCTTTAAAATTGTAATCACACAAACTCGTCTTTAAGAAATACTTCACTGTTGTTGTCTCCTTCCAGCCCCCTCCCCCGAGATAGGCACGTGCCAATGCCATCCATCAACGCCGTCTGCCGTTCCAGCAGCGTTCTCGGCCGCCCACGCCAATCGACTGAAATGCAGTCGTGTTTCGTACGCGCACCAATTTAAAAGATACAGCCCCCACTTGGAATTCCCATTGCAGTTTCACCCCGTATCTGCCGCTTCAGACGTCCTCCTACCACCTTTCTCATTACTGAATTTAATTCAACCCAGTCCTTTACTTCGGCAAAGGAATTTATTACACGGAAAATGAAAAAATGAAAACTCATCAATATGGTTAAAATTAAAATTAAAATAGTAGCGGCTTATTTCCCTTCATAAACACATATAAGGACTAAATAAAGTCAGACGCAAACCTATTTACGTTGCCTTTTGGGGGTAAATGTCAGACTGCTTGAGAGGGGAATTGAACCCACGAAATTTGAAACCAAAGGCTGAAGTCCTACCGCTAAGCCATACTGACACGGCTCAACGACTGGAAATCAATAATTGAAGTATTTTACACGTAGGTTAGTGTGCAAATAACACCTTAAATGTCCGCCTGAGTGTATAGATATATTAGTGCACATGTATAGATTGGGATGAGTTATGATCTCTGGTAATTCGCGGTTCTCGTTAGGGACCATTCCGGTAGTGTATTTACATCCTACTGGATGGCGCCACCGTCTGTATACAAAAATTATGTCACACAAATTTTGCCATGTTTTGGCTCCCTTCCCCCGTGACATTTTGTCACAAACGTCGAAACCCTTGAGAAGTGTATCATGGCCCAAAACCTTGTTTCACAGGTACTTGACTGGCGTCACACTAGGCAACTGCCTATTAAAGCGGATAAGGTTCGCATTGTACACATTGGGTTTGCTAACCCGTGGATGATTATGTCCTAAAGTCATACACTCATTTCCTTTTCTACTAATAATAGGTATTGTTATTGATGAGCAAATGAATTTTTCATTACATGCCAATACGATTAGTGCTAACACAAACTCTGTTTTGTATATGCTTAATCATACTATTGTTAGTCGATGTAGATCTGTGTACCTGGTGCTCTTTAATACACTAATTAGGCCTATTCTGGAATAAGGGGTACCATTCTGGGAACCCTTATTTATTAAAGATTAAAAAAAACTATTGAAAATGTACAAAGAAGAGTCAGTAAACGGATTTGGAATCTGGGGCAATTGTCGTATGCCGAAAGACTAAGGGTCTTTAAGGTACCATCTCTCACTTGCAGACGTCAGCGGTTTGGACTAATTACGATATTTAGAATTATTAAAGGTTTAGCGCCTGCTTTTTCAGATAGTTTCTTTGAAAGCCATTGTTCAATTTACCATACGAGGGGATCTTCCTACACGACATGTCCCCATCTCAATGCTGTTAAAAATCATTTTACTAATACACTAATCGTGTTATGGAACTCTCTTCCAGAAACTGTTTCTGCTCATACACAAGTTTGTTCATTCAAAATTGCACTCGGGTGATGACCTAATATACTACTGCGATGACTAAGCTGGGTGTCATGATTTTTCCCAGCCTGCTCTCTTTTCCATTTTTTGGATATATTGTTATGATGCTTTCTTTTTGCTAGTTGTCTCGTTTTTGGCTTCTTAATGTTGGTTTGGTTTTTTGTTGTTTGTTAATTGTTAATTGTTATTGTTACAAAAGTATATTTACTATTGTTGAATTCCTTTTGGAAACTAGGACCTTAGGGCTTCGTTGGGCAGATGACCGGATGCGGTTAACGCTCGCTAAAACCCTGTGAACCCTTTGAAACTAACAATTGACTTAAAAATAAATAAATAAATAAATAAATAAAATTGGGCGATTTTTCTCGTGAAATTTACGAAATTAGTCCGAAATTCATTTACCCTATTTTCTGATGATGTTTATTTTTCCGCTTTTTTCCCATCGTTTTGATAGTTTTTCCAATATATGTGTAACTTTCGAAATTTACTGACACCCCCCCCCCCCCCTCCACCCGCCCCATGTCAAAACTATTGCTTCGTGAATCCACCCTTCTTGCGTGGCGTCATGCTGTGTACGGTCCCATAGCGATTTAAGCCATGGAGAGGGCAAAAAGTCGCGTGCAGTACTGGTGGCGCCCTCCAGACGCCAGTGAACTAAAACTCTAGTGAACTCTATCTGTGATGTTCATATAATTTCTAGGAAATGCGATGGTTAATGCTGTGATTTTCTTATCGTAAAAGCTACCCGAATGCCCTGTGACAGCAGTAAACTAATTTATTTATTTAAGTAACATAAATAAATAAATAAATAAATAAATAACCAGAAGCAGAGGATCAATACAAAACATTAAGATTGGGTGTTAGTTGGTGCTCATTATCACGTTTCAACGTTAAATTTCTTTCTAACGTTTCCTAACAATTATAGTTTTCTTAATTTCGGTGTAATTTACTGTTGAGCGAAGCGACGCCTTAATACTCGACTCAATTTGGATGTTTTATATCCGTTTGTGTGTTTATCTGTTTGGGACACAATAACGTTCGCCATTTTGTTCGCATTAAGCTCAAATTTACTGACAAGACAGCCTTGGAGGATAAAAAACACGAGTTCAAGATGAAATTCCTATCTCAAATAATTTAAGGGTGGGGACGAAATTCGTTTAGTACATTGGGCAGAAATCATAAGCGGAGCAGCAAAGCGTTGAACTCGGGAGCACTGGGCTGAAATCATACAGGTTTCTGCCCGGTGACTATAGAAAATAACTAATGAATTATAGCATCTATCGTTAGGCCAAGTAAATTGTGATCTTCAAAACTCAGCTAAATTAACTAAGATCATGCTAGAGGAATACAAAGAAATATTAATAATTGTATTAACCGTATTTAATGCATAATGGTGACGTCACGCTATATACGTTTACATACGGTAAATATGAAAACCCATACACGTCACCGTGCGTTCATTTTCATAACCCACACTTTTTTTTTTATTTTAACACTTTTACGGGGTCTACGAACCCCTGCTCCACCATGTGACAGCTTACGTGGCATGTAATGACCGACTTTTCGTAACTACGCAACACAAACTCAACCAGCAAACCCCATTGCAAAACTAGCGCAAACAGACACATTTGCGACTAGCGACATTTTATATAATATATTATATATATATATATATATATAAATAAAATAATAATAATAATAAATTTAATTAACCACACAACAGTGTTTAGGAAAATGGAAGAGCAAATACAACCGCTGACACCAATCTTTTTCATTCGGTGCGGTATTAGTGGCTCACACCCCTTCCGTCTACCAACCACCATACGTGTGGTAAACTATTTTATTATTATTATTATTATCTTATTCTAAACTTCCATACATAATGGGAACCTAACGCTGTCATCGCAACACCAACAGCTAATACGTTCTACGTAAAAATTTGGCGAAAGAGCGATTTTAACCCACGTTTAACGCCATCGACGGTGTTAGACCCAACAACCCCCTCAGTGACGGAATTCCAATCCGACACATCCCGAAGAAAAAAAAATCTACGGCAGTCCAGGTTGGATCCTAAAAGCGTAGTTTAAGTGATTGTCCCCTAGTCGATGCCACATTATTAAGCTCAAACAATGGGATATCCACGGTGACGAAACCCCTCAGAATTTTGAAAGTCAGGACCAAATCAGCAATTAATCGTCGAAGTTCCAATGGCTCCAGGTCGAGTTAGCTTAATCGTTCATTTGAAGGAAGCTTCCGTGTCGTGGAAATATTTTTCGTGAACCTTCGCTGGACAGACTCCAGCCTGTCAATATCCAGTAGCAAGTACGGGGACCACAACCGGCTGGCATACTCCAGCAAAGGTCGTACGAATGTCTTGTAGGCCCAAACCTTAGTGTCAACACGCCCAGAAGTAAAACTGTGATAGCCAGTCGCCGGAAACCCAGAGCACAAATCTTGTTACAGTGAAGAGAAACTTTCAGGTCGGAGGTAAACCACATACCCAAATCGCAGATTGCCAAGACATCAGGCAGTCCAAAACTATTTAGGGTGTATGGCAGTGCTAGGTTTCGCCTCCCAACATGAAAGGTAGAACATTTTGGTTCCGACAGTGGTAGCTGCATACAGCACACTACGTTGACTGCACAAGTTAAGCCTAACCAGGCAATCTTCTGTCCCGACGGTACGAAAACAGGTTACTGACCCTTTGAAATACACCCTGAAAACCTACGACTCAAGCACATAGCGCATTTTAAACTCTAATCCTATTTAAACTATTAGAGTAGAAAAACTACGGCATTACCTTAAAAACGAAATGGGGACAGAAAAAAGGGTGTCTTTCCATAGCTCCTTTTTCTTTTCTGAACGGGAAGTTTCCATTTAGGAATTTGCATCAGTCGTATTTAAAAATTCGTAAATTCATTACAATTCACAAATAACTATTTTTAAAAACTTAAAAATCGCATCTCACCATTAAAAACACATATCGGAGAGAAAAGGTGGTTAACCGGCGATAATAGCTCATTTTCTCGAAGCGGGCAGTTATCGCTGATTAACAACCTATTTCGCACGTATATCTCTTGTTTTACCCCTTTCCTGCCCAGTATTTTTGCGTTGGAGAAAAACTAAGCAGCTTGATTTCGTCTAAAACTGTCAAAATTCAGTTACGTCTTTTTGGTCCTTGTCACTTTAAGCGACATTACTGTTTTTCATGCATTAACACTCTTTTGAGGTCCCACCAATCAATACAAAGCAAAAATCGTGAATAATATAGGTTGTTCTTAAATAATAAAGCAAGACGTCGATTTGCACACTGCTGGATATTGATCGCACGTGTTTCGGTGATGTTCACTTTAAAGCATCGTGTAGTTTGGCAACGTGGTTTGAAAAAGTCCAAGATTAGTGTTACAAAGACCTACACAAATGAACTACACTCGGATGGTGAACCTAGGCGGCTTGAGGGGAGTCGTTATTGTTTTACACGTTGTTAGAACACAAAGACGAACTCGTTTAAAGTTTAAGCGTACCTAAGTCAAAACAGGAAAGGAACACGAATAAGCTTTTGGAAGGTTTCAGATATCACCACGTTGCTGTTGTGTTTAGTCCACGTGAAACCTTACTAATGTAATCAACCATTAAAAAATTCATTAATTGAACGTTCTTGGGACACCTCAAGACACGACCCCAGAGTGATGAAATTTTTTGTGTGTCATAGTGATTCCCACCCAAGAGCAACTTTTCCACACTCTGCCAATGACAAAAAAAAAAAGGTTTATACGCTCTACCCTAATACTTATACACACCCTTTATGGTTTTCGTCTGAGTGAGTATCAGATCGTTGTTCTTGTACACAGTAATATACAAAAAAAATTACAAAAGAGGCATCTTTATGTATATCCTCTATTGCCAGTAATCAAAAGTTCTTCTAAATACAAAACACCTCAATCCACCCAGTTCTTCCGTTTGGTTTATTAATTCGTATGTACCACACTTTTATTTATTTATTTTTGGTTTAATGTTGGTTTACTTTGCTTTCCAGGTCATTTGTTACTAAGATTGAATTATATTAATCGATACTTTTGCCGTCTAACGCGAAACTGGGAGAAACGTTGATGAAATATTCACGACTAGGGCTATTATGGGGAAAAAATCGCGTCCACTGACACTACGACCCCACCCCCATAGTGACGTGCACAAACCAAAACAACCTAAACTGGCAACAAACGATTGCATACGGAAAGCAATTATTAAAGGGAGGGCCGTTTTACCCCGTAAAAACGACTTTATCGACCAAGAAATTCTCACAATGGAAAACGTACATTGAGTGCAACGTAAAGGTCCCAGACTTTCAACATTTACACGCGACGTGTCAGGAAATGACATTACGAACGTAACTATCATTTTTTTTGGCATACTTAACACCTAATTTGAGTGGAGTAATGTAATTGTTATGAATTAAAATGTTCCTATTATTCACGAAGTGACATTAACAAGTCGGAAAATATTAAAAAGTCGGATATATTAGTGTTGCAACTTCATTTCACACATCAAAATTAACTTTTTTAAATAATTAATTCTAAAATATGATCTTCGGACAACTGACAGTACGCCTACGTACATTTGGAGCTGGAAGCTTGCTAAATATGCAAAATACATATACCAGTTAACCTTAGCAAACAGTTGTCGCCAGAGATGTATGTGTCTTTGGGTCAGAGATCTTGCCCCAATACCCCATAATGACCAACTAACACAATTTGACACATTGACCCAAAACGACCCACAGATCCAAAATGACCCATTGATCCACTGACTTTCGCTGCATCTAGTTTCTGGAATATGAAACATTTTCGGGAAGAGAAGGGCCCTATGGTGCCTCGTGTTCATTTCGA
>JAHWFP010153293.1:15320-68466 GCA_023313725.1 Lithobius niger | reverse complement strand
AAATTTTTCTTCTTGTTTTTTTTTTTCTTATTCCTCAAGACTCACCACAGAAACGACTTTATTTATCTGCACAAAACAAATGACTTCCAGCGGGGGGGCTCCAACAACATTTGCAACCTCCTTCCGTTTCACAAACTTCCGGATCCGGCGCAACCATCCACTTCCGGTATGCAGCAGCACTAGTCACTTCACCTTCATTCTTCGTCAAACCAACGTCATTTTTTAAAACTTAAGCGCCTCTGAAGATGCCACGCAGTCAGCTGGCCAAGATGTTGGCGTTTTACTCATGTTGTCCTCTTCAACGTGGGTGAGATTTCTTTTTATTATTTTTAAAAATTAATCTAGGCCTACTGTCAAAAACCAAAAGGAAGCTTACATGAAGCGTTCCTACCTTTTTCTGTTGCGTTTTTAACCTCATTTTAGTGTTTTTGCTTTTTTCAACAGTCAAGTGAACTTTAAACAAATGAAAACATCGTTGGTTCCTTATGCACTGTTTCGACGTAACTTAACGAAATAATAGCATTTGATCGTCGCATTCACATGCCTGTGTCTAATAGTTTAAAGATTCCTCGTTACCACGGCAACGTGAAGTTTCGACACCACGTTGCATGAATGAAAAGACCTACTCTCGAACCAAATTCTCCGTTAGCTGCTGCTCGCGAAATTAAAACAGCAGGTAACGGCCAAAAAGCTGGAAATTAGGTATAAAATCGAAAACTATAGGCCTAAAAGCCAACACGTTTTAAACCCACAATTGTGATGGTTACTACCTTTAGGAAATATAATAGAGTGCGTGATAGAGGTGTGCGCCTCAACAGTGGCAGAAGTGCACAGATTGTTAGTTAGTCACTGCAGCCGCTTGTTATCTTTCGTACATCCTAACCCTCAACAGCAAGTGCAATACTTTCGCCTTTCGAGTTTCATGTTAGGATAATGAACGCAGATGGAAATTTAAGTCAATTTTTCAATTCAATGTTCTAATCCCTTGAACAAGAATGTAGTGAATAATGTTTGTGAAAACAGATAGCCGGTACAGACGGACACGAAAAATGCTTCAGTGGGTGATTTTGTCACTGGTCAAAATTAGTCAGTGGGCGAGAACATCTCGGTGGATCAGAATGGGTCATTGGGTCAACTTTGGTCATTGGGTCATAGGTCACTTGGGCCTTTGGTAAAAAAAATTAAAGTGGCTAAGTGAGTCATGGGTAAAAAAAATATGACCCATCCCATCTCTGGTCGTTATGGATAGGCTACAAAATAGCTGACCCAATGAATGCGGCAAAACAATGACCTATTCATTTTCAAATAAACGAAATCGACATCATTACTAGGGCCGTCGTCATTTTCGCTGTTGACATAATGGAGTGGGCTCCACTTTCTGTGCTGATTGGATGTTTCGCTAAAAAGGGTCGTTCTTTGAAAGTAGTGACATCATTGCACCAGTCAAAGGCGGCCAAGATCGCTAGCTACTTAGCTGGAGAGTATCATGAAAACGTTATTGATGCATCTTTCTCTCCTGTGCATGTGGATACTCATTCTTTAACTTTTAGTTTTTCTTTATCCCTGCACCTTTCCCTTACATTTTCCACAGTTTGAATTTCGGCCGCGTTGGGATTTTACCCTCAATCTCAAAACAAACAGAATACTACTCTACATTATACCGCAAAATTTCGACAGTTCTTTTTAAGAAGATGAAAACACTTCAACTGTCTTCATCAGGCGTTGTACGGAGCGAGGAATAGTCGTCTAACTGGAAAATCGCATAATTGGAAGAACGTGTAACGGAAAACAGTATAACGGAATATCATCTAACAGGAAATTCGTATAATGGAAAAGCGTCTAATATCCTTGCCTCGCTCGCTGCGGCTATACATATAACATCAGAAACTGCAGTTAGACGTTTATCCATTATACAATTATCCATTACCCGATATTCCGTTTAGATGCTTTTCCAGATTTTTTATTTAGGCAGATTTTAGACAATTATCCCATTAGACGATTTTCCAGTTAGACGTTCGTCCGACGCCCCGCGTTGTACTTGTTTTTCTTTTTGTCTCACAATGTGGCGCGCGCTTGGTTTTGAACTCGGCGGAATTTGCAGAATATGGTTTTGATATTGAGCGTAATTTTTTTCGGATTCTTGAACAAGATCGTGAAAGATAATTAAATTACGCTTCAGATAGGCCTATTTTCGCTGATGTTATTTGATTTTTTAACCGTCAAATATGCGAAAAACTGTCCTGATAACTGCTCATACCGTCAAAGTTCGATCAGGCAGACTTGGTTGCAAAAATGCATCATACTACATATATACACCTAGAAATTGGTTTTGCCTCAACTGCATATACGTTGTTTTATAAGGTTGTCAAACATTCGAGTTTCTGAAGCACGGAGGTGCGTGGATTGAGCGAGCAAAGCGAACCTTTTTATGCATTTCTGGCTTTACTCTCTCTATCTTTCATTTAGCGCTACTCTCATCTTCGTAGGGACCTTACTTCCAAAGGAGTAGACACACACAAACATGCAAACAAACAAACAAACAAATAAACAAACAAACAAATCGTATACTTTGAATGATGCACATGAAAATGCAGGAATGCAATGGGCGAACTGTGCGCAATAATTGCAATTAGTTTGCGTTTTGTGATGCTCTGGGAATCAAACAAATTACATGACGTATGGATCGACGCCAATTGAGTGAGCGAAGCGAGCGACATGGCTAGTTACATTTAACCATCTAAGCTCCATAAATTTTTAAAGACAACATTTTGGTTCAACTAATTGGTTCAACTAATTGGTTCAACTAATTCATTTTCCCCGCTATCGTTTTGTTGTTGTTACTTTACTTCCCTGTGCATTATCGTCATTCATATACTGTATGTAAACTTCATAATTATGTACTGAATTTGACCATTTAAGTCTCCTATTATCTTTGGTCGATATACTATTATCAGTCGAGTAGATGGCTTCAGGCAGAGATGCAATATTTGGCAATTTGGTGGTCATTGTCGTGAGTGAATGGCTTGAAAACGATGGCAGACACCGGTTGAACAAGGATTAGGGGAGCTGAATAGCTGCTTCGATGCTGCCCTAATGAACCCTTCACCTGGATCTAGTCGAGCGTCTCAAATCCAGGACCCTTCATTAAACAATCATGTAACTATTGCTTCTCAGATTTAGTGTACCCAAGTGTTGACATCTAGAGATCAGTGGTATACATGTTGAAATGCAATCTATGCTCTTTCATCTACATTGGGTAGAGTGTTAGGGCTTTTGGGTGATGAAATGATATGACGTATTCAGTCACTAAGGCAAGAATTCGAAAATAACCACATCATCAACTTTAGCAACACTCAGACCCTGTACACACAGAACGTTGAGAAAATTAGGCTTGGTCTGGAAGCATACTCCATCACCATAAATAAATCTCGGGTTATGAATATACTTCGCCAATATGCAACTATGGGTGTCTCTCTACAACAATTTCCCTATCAATGTTGTTTAAGCTAGGGTCACATCAATTCCAAGATAGTGGCATGCCATTAAGCTGTCTTAATTCACCATCCTTCAGTTTTATGTTTTAATTGTCAGTATATACTCTGTATCAGCTGTGGATCTTCATCACACTAGTGTTGTACTTACGAATGTGTATCGTTTTTGTGACCAAGGCCGGCAGGTAACATAGGTCGAAAATAAAATGTTGTGCTGTGCTTTTATGAATTGTGGGATTATTGTTCATCAGGAACAACTCTTTATACATAGGCTAGTGCACTCACATATTACAACTGTATTCCGTGTCAGTTAAAAATCTTTGTTGTTTGGAAATACATATTGAGCTAAAAGGCATCATCGTCATTACTTCAGATCGATCCATTACAAGAAGACAAGATCTGTTCGTACAAAAGCCCTCTGAACAACTACATTTATTTCCTGGTATTTCACACAAGTGCATACATTTTGAATTCAAAGTATCCTGAAATACGAGAATAACATAAATATTCACCGTGATAAGGCGTGGTAAAATAGAAACCCGCAGAAAAAAATAACCACCGTTTTATATCAAGGCAGTCAGCATTGAAAACGACGTTTGCGAAAATAAGATACACTAATCTGAGAAATAAAGAAAATTAAGGCCCAAACTGGAACGCTGTCTTTTTTTTCTTTCTCAGATTAGTACCTTGTATTCTCACAAGGTAAAGGCCTTTAATACTGACTATCTACTTTGATATGCCTTACTTCGTGATTTATTGTTTATTTTTGCCTCTTATGCTTTTATCATTATCAAAGTCACGATTCACTAATTGCGGTAAACGGCCTTTCAAATTGCAGGCTAAAAGCCATGCTTCTATTCTAAATTTGTGAAAATAACCCATTGCCCCAAATACTTTGGTTTGAAGTTACCTGTCGTCAAGAATTTCTAGCTCTCACAGGCTACACACAAGACAACTATAATCACATGTGCGGTTTTATCGCTGAAATACAGGGGATATTTACTTGACAAATCCCAGCAATAATTTAACAAAATGAGTTTGATATTAACTTCGTTGTACTGAAGCAATGAAAGCTTGTTACGAGTTGAACCAAATTTTATAAGAACAATCTCATGACCCCCCCCCCCCCAGCCAATGTAAAATGTAGAACATGTTTCTTGCAAAACAGGAATTCACCTTGACAAACACAACTTGACAGTTGTACTAAAACAACAACAATTTCTACTAAAACAAGTAACAATTTGCACAGTCAGTATAGTAGCTGGTCTTCTTCTACAGTTGGCTGTAATATGTGGAACGTTAATGCAAATAAGCAATTTGGTGGTGAGGGTCGAAACATCTGCCCTTACGTTCCCAACTCGCCTTAGAAACGAGACGAACCTGTTCCTACTTCGAACTCCAGCCCTAGGATATCTCAAAACAGTCAAGACACCAACCTTTCTTTCCATTTGCCTTCTTTAAATTGCCAACGTCACAAACCAAAAGGTCCTCACACAATTCATACATGCGGGACTTTCAGCATCGGCCGCCAAAATTGTTCTTTTGAATATCATTTACATGCTCACCCATTACCTTCAGTTTCGGGAATAGATTTGGGGGTCTGTTTGTCCTCGAACTTAAAATCTTCTGTACAATTTGCCCTGATTGCGTGCAGGGGATTTCGGAAACTCGGTATTGTTGACCGCTGTTTTACTTCTGGAAATGCAAAAATTAAACGGAGGGCCTTCAGGGACTTTGTGCAACCTCTTCTAGAGTATGCGTGACGAGTGTGGTCACCCCCATTGCTGTTGGTAGACATTGACAAACTGGAATCGGTTTATCTCAACTTTACAAAGAAATTACCTGGCGTGTGGAATTTGCCTTACGATCCAGGTTGTCACGCATTGGACTCGAGTCTTTGGAACTGTACAGGCTCCATGCAACCTGCTTCTAACTTTCAAAATCGTCATTGGGTTTATACCAGCTGAACTGCCTTTCTTCGATCCGTGCCCATATTCAGCAACTCAAGGTCATTCACTACATATTTTTGACCAAGTATTTAACCCTACGTATTCTGATGCATTTACTCACTTTAATTGAATTCCACGAGGAGAGCACTTTCGGCATTTTTAAAGTATTTCATTTTAATATCTGGCCAAAAATCATATTTTCTGTATACCAAAACAGATTATACCCAAACAGATTACTCTTTGCAGATTACACTCCATAGAGGCTTCACCATAGAAGCATCCCAGAGCTTTAACATTCAGGGCTTATAACTACTTTACACACGTTTTGTGGAGCATAAAATAAAGATGTTAACCATCAGAAGAGTAAAGAAAGAATTATTCATTTATTGGCGACATCTGCACCTCACAGAACCAGCTCATTACGCAACAGTGCGTTGAAAGGCACAGGATGTTAATTTGGAAAGACACGTCCGAGTTGAAACCCAGCAACAAATTTACAACAGGTCATCATAGAATCATCTCCTATAAAAACATAGCTTGTCAAGAACAAGCGGATTTTTGGAGACCAGGAAGGTTTTTTCCCCCTCATATTATATTATACCTGATTAAGCTTTGTCATGGTGTACGATAGTGCACTATATAGTATTGAGGATTCAGTTAAACGTTTTATTTAGATGTGTTATGAATGTATGTGTGCATGAGTAAAGGTTGCACATTTATTCTCAGTTTTTCTGATTCCAATCTTCTTTAGACGTTACCTAGCCTGATAATCAGAAAGACTACACCATTCTTTCGAAAACACGTTTCCGAAACTGGCAGACTAGAATGAACCAGGAAGGTATTGTCACTAACAGAAATATAGTAATGCATTTAACTTTACATCGTTTTAAGCACGCAAAATTATTTCATCCTGCAGATACAGTAAACATTAATTTACAGCAAGGGAGATGTTCATATACATTATGAATGGTTCCAATAAAATCTAGTGAATTATCTGTAACGCTGTTAGCAGTTGGAACTGCCTTACGAAATTCACTATTCTCATCAATCTTAAAAGTTAAACTGAAATTCCAGGTAGCAACACACAATCAGTTTTGTTTTTCCATGCGACTGGTAACATATTTAAATGAAAATGAACTGCCAAGTTAAATAATTACATTTTTCTAGACACATTGGTTCATCAAAGCATAATCTGCGCAGCAATATTAATTGTCTTTTCGTCAATGCTTACTTTCCTTCCTTGTGCAGTGATGCCGAGAAGAGTTTGAAAGCACAATACCACGCTAGGAGAACAAGAGTCTTTAAATTTTCGGTGAAGAAACAACATTCACCTTCATCAGAAAGATTTCATGCACAAAAAGATGACATGATTACGTGTTGAATTCGAAAATTCGCGATGCAAACTGATTTAGTACACAAAAAGACCAACCATGTGATTTCGTTGTCTTTTTGTGCACGAAATCTGTCTGATGAAGGTCAACGTTGTTCTTCACCGAAAATTTAAAGAAGAACTTCTGTTTGTTCTCCTAGTGTGGCATGGTGTCTTCAAACTCTTTGTCATACCACTGTAAGGGCGCGTTTATGCAATAATTCGCCTTTGCAGTCTCGCAGCTAGAATTAAATCACGATGGTGAACCTGCCGTTGCCATGGTAACAACACTACCTGGATTAGCTAAATCAGACATCGTTTGAGTAAATACTTCCAGTCTTATAATCCGTGACGATAAGATGAAGAATTCCTCCCGACGAAACTATTTCCAGGCCGGTTCTAAACTCACATTATTGAATGTTTTCGTTTCGAGCAGACAGAGCTCAAACCGCTGCCATGTTGGAATTTGAGAGGATTTCTAGCTTCTGGCTGCGAGAATGCAAAGGCGAGTCATTGCATAAAAGCGCCGTAATTCCCAATTACCGGTGTTTGCTGGTCCACTGATGCAATACGTAAGTGCAATATTGATAAGTGTAAACAAATCGTTTCAGCATGTTTGGTCTATTAATGCAGATATCAGTTTATGCCCTTTTCCATAAAACTTCATATAATACTTTACTCTTCACCACATCAATAAAATATGTATCATGTTTACGCATCGTCTTCCACTTTTCTGCAACTTACAAACACAAGAACTGCTACATGCTAAACAACCGCAAACTTCGTTGAACGAGATAAGTTCCAACTGCTGATCTAAATGTGAAGTTTCCCAAATCATTATATCCACAAAAATTGGCATAACACAGTCTTGTTGCATTTTGCAGTGAATGTAAAAGAGCGAATTGCTATTCAAATCAACATATCTACTGCAGACTTCGCTGCAACGAGGTTAGTTCCTCATGCTTTGGGAGGGCCATACAATCACTTGGAATCGCGTCAACTATCAGGGAAAGAAGCAGCCAACCAGGCCATCCGTCCATCAGCGTTATGTCACTAAACCGGGTTCACTCTATTCCAGGGTTTTATATTTGGACGATAATTACTTTGGTGGAATTCCATCCAACAGATCCGTGGAATTATTCGCTCGAATCAAACGGAGGAACCTATCAGTGACGTCCACGGTCGCTACCAATTACTTCATGCAAATATAAGACGAGAAGAGGAGAGAAGGTAAGGACCCTAGGAGCCATCACAGCAAGAAAATGGTCGACAAGCAAAAATGAAGAAGAAAGCAACTGGAGGAAAAAAAAATTTGCTCCAGACTTTCATGATGACGTCTTCTCCAATATCATGGCAAGCCATTAGCAAGACGGCCTGTCGAAAGAATTGGAACCCCCAGGCAAATAAATAAACTTGGAAGAAGATAAGCCAATGATCCACAGGGGTCTTTAATGCAACTTAGAAAGAACATTACAGCTATCGTAAAAGTCTTCGTCTCAGATCCAACCAGTCGGTTTGGAGTCGTTTAATCAATGGGATGGATTGATGTTAAAAAACAAGCACCATGATTTGCAGAAGTTGAAGTGCTTAGTAGTTATATTCTGCCTTGATCATCAATACTAGTCACATGTTAAATTTGCAGCCTTGATCGCACGAAAAGATGATGAAATAACTATCAATATCACCTGGATAACCTATAGGCTAGACTGCTGTCTGAAATCGAGCCACATTTAATAGTAAATGTTATCTAGTTCATGGGTGGCATATTCTAGGGCTACAATTGTGTTACACAAAGTAATCGTGACACCACGCCTCTTTTTATCAGTGGGTAATTTGTGTATTACTTCACTTCCCTGTCCCAGCGAAAGGTTTCCGCCGTTTCAGCATGCTGGCCGATCAGCCTATGCATCATAGGTCTATTATGTCGCAAATATTGCATGGTTATGTCACTTTTTCGTTTAATGATGTGATTAAGTTATAATAGGTCAAGAGACGCTATTTTAGGTGTTATTTTGTTCACTTGGGTTATGTTATAAGTGAGTGATCGTTTGTTACAATCTGAACCTGTTTGGTACTGCTTATTTTGTTTAAAAGAGGTCACAATGTGCTGATTTTCTTGTGTAACTGCTCGTTTGTCAGGTTGAGACTGTGTTTTTACTGCGCAAGTGCAAAACTGTAATGCTGCTTGTAATGTTAATTAAAAATCAGTTCGGACTCAGCAACTCAGCTCAACACTTAATATCTCGTGCTCCTTCTTTTTTTTGATGATGCCAATTTTGAGTTTTCCTCGTGCCTAATATTTGGGCCTTAATTATTTTTATTCAACACTGGGACTTTAGGGCCAGTATGCGTGGTATTCTCCCTTAATGTATTTCTTCATCTGATGCGACGGTAATGATAGATTATCAGTGGTTCCAAGTTTATTCAGCCTAATACTAACAGCAATAGGTATCTAGGAACCCAGAGAGTTTGCTTCGCCCTAACCGGCTCCGTAGGGGATCTCTTACAAGGCAATTTCTAGAAGGCAATCCTCAGGGAATGGCGACCCAGATGAGTCAGACAACCGACAGAGGCTAACACGCGTTAGTGGTTACGCAAACTCATTCGCCTCGACCCTTCGTTTACCAACTTTCGTTAGGGTTACCCGTTTTGGTCTAAACTAGATTTCTAAGTCTCTTCCCTGCCAGTTTCAACATACTATGTGACGTTTAGTTGCTCTTGTCCAGACGATTACTTTCAAACCAGTTCAGTAAGCCACTTTTACGCACTTACGTTTCGTCGGAGTGACATGACCCAGATTCGAACTGGCATCCCAATTCGTCCCAGATCTCTGACGTAGCGCCTTCATCGTTATAGCCACTCCTCCACTGGCATAAAGATGACTAACTGACGCCGTTATAAAGTCACAGCAGGCTCTCCAGGAGCATTCTGCACATCCCACAGTAAATACAAGATACCTGAAATGCTGGATATTCCACCAGATGTGCACAACTATAAATGCGCAACGAGGCCATGATGACGAATGCTAGGATACAAAGTCAAGCTTTACTGCAGGCAGCTTGTCATCAATTAAGTGATTCCATTCCTCCTGCCATAGAACCATAACCTTAGCAAGAAAGATGGCGAGAGCCTCAGATGTCAGAACTGGTATCTCTTTTATCTTTGGTAACAAGGCAGCATGGGCAGCTATGCATGGGCACATTGCCTGAGATCCTACTTAGCCTGGTACCACCAAGGATTACCTTTACGCCCTTTTCTCTTCATGACACTACGATACGCTGCTGAAATTACTGAACCACGTGTATCAAAGATGTTTATGTTCTGCATTATACTCTTGAAATCTATGAAGAAACAAAATACTGCTATCGAGGTCTAGGCTCGACCTATTCCATATAGTTCTGCCATAAACACAGAAAACATTGTTGTGTAATTGTATTAAACTTGGGTGTTAGCAACGATAGTGAACCTCCAATTGAACTAAAGTCCATAAAGAATGGTAGAAAATATAGAAAGCTAAGGTTGGGGAAAGGAAGAAACTGAAGATTTCAACTTGAACCAGTGGCCTGAGGACATTGCACGCACACGTACTGGTTGCTAATGGATGCTGAAGTTCGGCCAAATGTATGAAACCAGTGACAAATTCATGTTTAATGCTCCCAGACAAACTCAAATGTGAGCGACTTGACCCAAGTACAAAGTTGAAGCCTTGAAGAATAAAGAAAAGAGAAAACAACGAGAGAAACAAATAAAAAGCACGGCTGTGGGTAGGTGAAAAGTAACAACAATAAGTCGATGGTATTCAAATGAATTTAATGCATCGTTACTCAACTTTAAAAATGTTTTTTTTTTAGTATACGTTAGTCACGCAAGCTTCTTTCCATAATTGCCATAGTTAGAGTTATCTCATACAACATGTAGCTGTAAATTACGCATAAGTAGCAAATAAAGCCAAACAGTGATAGCTGCACTAGAAAACCATAGCAGAAAAACACCTTTCGACGAAATCGAACTAATCCGGCTTCTAATCACTGATGATGAACCTTAATCCTACGTTAATTCTTCTGCCAGTATCAAGATAATTCACCGAATCCTAAGCTCAGCTAATACTAATTCTTACCACCCAATCGAATACCAAAGAATGTGTCCATGACTCCACAGTTTAATGACAAATAATTTGTTCCAAGAGGCCAAAGAAACAACCAAGTGTTCAAACTTAAAGTTTTTATACACTCCATGTATTTGGGTAAGTATTTGGTTTCGTCTTACAACATTAAACATGAAGATGTCACTCATTCCATGCGTTTAGTTGAAATTCTTTATCCCTTGGCCACCGTTACCTGTGTGAGAAATGCCCTCAGTTGAGCTAAATGACTGCTGCAAGGTTTGTTCCTTCCTATCCTTGACCACTTCTCCAACAGCTTGTCAAGTTTCTTCATTGCAACTGGATGTTAACTATACTTGTTACTCGCCCACTAAATAAGTGATACTGTATTTCCGCCATTAAGCACGGGGTCCTGATAGAGCGCTGAGCTCGAATAAGCACCTGGTTGCAGCTACCATCAAAATAATTAATGCCAGGCCTCGAAATCGTGCCCGGTTGCTCTTTAGAAAGAGCCGCTAGAACTCGTGTGTGTGTGTGTGTGTGTGTGTGTGTGTGTGTGTGTGTGTGTGTGGTGTCTTTCAATACATGACTGCTACGTTGCAAACTTGTAATGAATTCTGTAGTAGGAAACAAAGAGCAACAGCCGTGCTGCAACACGTTGCATTCCATGAGTGTAGCACCCTAAGAAAGAAGTCACGAACGTGCCCAAAATGCAGTAGTCAGGTCATGTTTTGGAAGAAAAGGAGGAGAAAGACCACGAAAATGAGGAATGCTTGGATGCATTTTCGGGTGAGGAATTCAACTTGGAATAGCCATGAACTGGTACGGTAAGCAATTTGATTTAGACCCTAAATTTGTTTAATACCGTCACAGTTACAATACATTCTTAATTGATTGACTTTATAAATTAATGCGCGCTGGTCCTCGAAAACTTGAATGAGAGCAGAGTTTGGCACGTCACGAAAACATTGAGTGCCCAGACCCCTAATCCAGGAAATACGATACGATTGTTTTAGTTGCCGACAGGATTGAATCAGCCACGATTCAACAGTCGACCCGTATCACACAGTCATGCGTGCTATTTTGCGCACAAAGTTACGCCTGATTAAGTCTAGTGCGGATCTGGTCAAGCTTAATTGATTTAACCTCTACGGTTTGAGCAAGTCCCATGGCGTTCATGCCATATAAAGAACTCTTCCTTTTTAAGCTAATTTTTACCCCAGACGGATATGTTACGCTAGCTACACTTCGTCTTCAGTACAACCACAATGTCATATTATAATTATTACCAATGTGCAACATGTATGGATTTGCTAATTACACATTAATTATTTCCGATTGCGGTCGTTTGAGTCAAAAGTTTCATGTTACTCTATAATTAAAATGAGCGGGTGCTCAATTAGGCATAGATGAGAATGAGAAAGGGTTTTTCCTAATTCCATACAATTACCACTTGTTTGGATGACAGCAACTGGCAATGGTCTAATCTTATGTCTAATTTAGACTGTAATGCCCAAAACGAGATAAGCCTAAAAATCAACGTAATGCCCCGCATTTAGAACTCGGCACCAAAATGGCATTACAAATTTGCCGTGCGAATCTCTCATACAGCAGTTAACCACAATTAGTGCGTTTCCTAGAGCAAAATGAAGCCTATATAATTAGACGGTAGGGCATGTTTGAAATTTATACATCTTCACTTCGTTAATGCCAAGTGTGCATACCGTATATGATTTCTAAGTCTATACAATCGCAAGTCTGTAAACATGCAGATTTGGAGCCATTTGGTCTAAGAAGTTGTAGATCTCTGCAGAATGACGGCGTGGCTGACTTAAAGAATTGTAAACAAGCAATGGAGACAAAACGTGCCAGGGAAAGGGGAGCTAGGAAGTGAGAAACCACCCCAACACTAAGCCGAAATAAAGTCAAAGAACGAACTAAAGCTGATGAATACTAGTACGTAAACTGTCCTAACATTGGCCGGCCTAACAAAAGCGTTCTAAGGAATAGGAACAGAAGGTGTTGGCCAATAAGCTAAGAGATTGTTGAAGGACCAAGTTGCAGATGTTAAGTGGAAGGAGCCACCATCGTGTCAGTTGTTTTTTGCCGAAGGAGGGAGGAAATTGGAGTACTCGGAGGAAACACTCATGCAATGGGCGAAAAACAACTGGAGAAAAACCCATACACATGCACTTCCCTACACCAAGATCTCGGGGCTTGTAGAAAACTGTAATGCGCGCAGCATATCTTGAGTCCTGCAAGTATTTTGTGCGCGGCTACGTCTTCCTGGAGGGGGTGGCTTTAATCGATGGCCGCTATTGTTTTTGTAACCATCTTGGATATCAACAAGGCACTCTGCTACTGAAAACGTACAATCGATTATCTGTGTTCGTTCTGCGGAGAACTCAAGATAGGCCGCGGACACTATAGAGATGTACAGCCGGGACCAAGTAGCCTATCAAATCAGACAACCCAGTGCTCGCGGCTACCCTAAGCTACAATAAACGTGAAACTGCTGATTTAAACGCTGAATTTCCTCAGCCTTCGTAAAAGTAAAACTGTTTTATGTTTTGCAAATGAAGGTATTCCTCTAATCCACACCACAATTTCAGGTGTTTACCATGCACCGCCATGCAGTACCTGCGTTTTTGATGATGGTGTCCATTTACTCCTTTATCTCAGTTATTGATGTTTTTTAACAACCTATTCAATGGGCACGCAACCCACATCCCACCCCCAAACCCCATTCAGGTTAAAAGATTAGACATTGCGTAACAAGATTAACCTGTAGTTTACGAAGGCTGAGGAAATCCAGCGTTCAAACTGTCTGTTTTACGTTAGTTGTCTATTAGACAAGGTTTTAGGTCCTAGGCTTTACGCCAGCTGGTCCCATGGTGTTTTCTTGCTTCCATGCGTAGAGTTCAAAAGCCTGATTAAAATTCATCTCAGACATCCAAAGATGCTGTTGTATAACATCACTGCTTTTTAATATACACACTACCCGAGTTGCTCGCTGACTCTCGCTCATTCGGCCGCGTCTCGCTTCGCTCGAGGATATTTCTGATTGCAACACTTATGCGAAAACGAACAATCCCACACCAAAAACAAACAGTCATACGATCAAGCAAATGATCAGTGCAGTAGGCGTTTTTCGTAAGGTTTCAGTTCATAAACAAACGGTAACTGCGTCTACTCCTTTTTTCTTTGTTTATACTCATTCACCCACCACATTTAATAAGATTCACCAGATTCGTTTTCACTACTGAATAAATATTTAGCCTACTACTTACTAACTGTATTTAGGAAAAAATGCTGTTTCCGATGACGAACGCTGATTTTCGTTTGCTTCGCTCACTCAAACAGTGCAAACATTTCCTCAGAATCGTGACTGAATCAAGTTTTTAACCACCAAAAACCACACATCACTTGTAATTTGTGTTAGTACTACACTTTACATGGGTATTCTTGTTTCACTTATTTTAAGAATTTATTCTTTACGTCCTGCTCAGTACAAATTTTCCCATTGGCTTCTTTATCACTTGACTTTCTTGGCGAAACAGCTGCAGAACGTCAAGTGCAAAACGCCACGGTTGGAACGTAAGTTTGGTCTACACAAGATAATAACTCGTACCAAAACCTGCTCATGTTTCAGCACAAATAAGGGGAGAACCGGCTGATGGCTTTACGTAAACACCCAATGCTCGAATATTGCTGTTTGAAATGATACAGATGCAGACGTAAAAATATTCTTGGCAACCTTTTCTGGTGTCAATATATTTTCTATACGCATTTTCGCTCGCTCATTCGCTCATTGATCTTATCCATTACAACCCATGGTTTTAAACCCTAAACAAATCCTACTATCTTGGTTATAAAAAGCAAGTCATCTCCAAAATTTAGACTTATCTGTTAACTCTTTATTATTTTCAATTTGGAACAAATTGAATTGGTAGAAAACAGTACCATCGATTTTAATGTTTGACTGGGCATACATCATATGGTTTGTAGTTTTATACCTTTAAATTTTTACACGTTTTTTTTAGAAACATTTGTTTGGCAGCCCCACCACACCCTTTCTATAACAATCCAAACTAAAACATTTAAAAACATTAATCACCGGCAAGATTCTTAATAAAATTTAAATATATTGCACACGGTGGTTTGCGCATTCACTTTTTTTTCGTGTGGGGGGTCGGACTCCTTGTGGCCCTGGCTACCAAAATTATTCAGCTTCCAAATTTTTAAAGGGACTTTTTAAAAATTTCAGCTTCCATGACCTCACTAGTTCCATTTTCCAAACGTGAAAGAGATGATAATTTCTCGCAGGCTTTCCCTGGTTGTCCAGCTGAAACGGACGTAAATCGGACAGATTTTAATAAGTCAACAATGGCTTAAGGCAGAGAGGGCAGTACCATCACAAAGCGAACAGTACAACGAGCGTTTCTATTCCGAATTTGTCTACACATATTCAATAAAAGACCGTGCTAGTTGGAAGTGACAGCTCACAGCTTACCGGTGGAGCCTGGATTTGAGACAAGTGACGTCAGCACACAGCACGTGCCTCTAATTTCAAAAGCGTACGAATTCCGTTTCGGCAGCACCAGACAAAGCCGTTTGCTCCTTTTTTTTTTTCATCGTATCGACAAAAGCAGCGGAGAGAATGTGCAGGATGAAGAATACTGTTTTCACGATTTGTGAAGTGGCAGTTTTAAGCCACTTCCTGTGCATGGAAGATGCTTTTGTAAAAAGGACGCAGTTCGACGAGTGATTTCGAACGCTTTGGTGCTTCATTCGATTTCCTGTCAAACCAAAGTTCCGTTCCTAATTCGTTTCTGCACGGAAATTTGTTAGTGGAGTGTAAAAGGCTTAATTAAAGTTGTCGACCGAGAAATCGTGAATGCAATTATTTTACGTCTGTGGGAGAGGAACAAATGTTTAAAATGGATTTCTCTTATGTCATTATTACATTTAGTGAAATTGCTCAAGTTAGCTGAACGTAAATGAAACCTAGAATTTTAATAAATGAGGCACATGTTAAATTTAGCGTGTTATTCACAATGTGCCCTCACATTTCTGTGTTTACATATACTTGGCTATAATTATTTATTTATTATTAAACAAAACGTCCACACGTTAACCCAGCCGAATGAATAAAGTTAACCTGTTTCTATCACACATTTTTATTTATTTACTTATTTATTTTCAATTACGGGTTTACAAAATCCGCCACGAAGCAAAAGCTTGTATGTATAGCTTACATTACAATTTTCAAAACTGGAAACAATAAAACGATACATAATAACAGAATTAACAAAGAAAAATACATTAAATTATGAACTATAAAAGCACAATTATTAAGGAACCACACCTGCTAGCTGTCATGCTTTTATTTTTATTTCAATAATATTTGTCTAGTTCGCAAATTTCTTATGGAATTTTTTTTCATACTTCCAGGTAAAGTCAAAGTAAATGTTACAGTAGGGTTATAGACTAGTAAAAATTAATGGTCTGAGTGCTCTTGTGGTAAACAAACCTCTGATCAACGAAATGACACAAAAAAATAGAATTCTGCGACTTGAAGTTCAACACTGTTAAGTTCAAATGAAAGGGCCGTGTCCTTTAGCTTCGCTTGAACACTTTAAAACTAACAATCTCAAATATTTCTGCCACAATTGATACAGTGAGTACAACAACTACCACGGATAAAAGAACACAAATTTGTGACCAGTAAACACTAAAAGGGCATATCAAAATCTAAAAAAATCACTAAAATGGCAGAGTTCTATCAAATATCTGTTACAGGCGAGAAACAAAGATGGAGGACGGAAGTGAAAGGAAAGTGGTAGCTTAAGACCAGCAGAGACCACCACCAATCACACACCCGGTACCAAATGTATCGCAATTCACAGACAGACACCACCAGTCCCCAGAGAAAGGCAGGCGGAAAAACCAAGAGAAAAGGGGGGGTGGGGAGGCACAAAGTTCAATAGTGTTCATAATAACTGGAAACCAGTTGGAATTATTTTGTGGCATTCGCATTACTGTCTTATCATCTAGTGCTTATGTGAAGGCAAACCAAACAGAGCTACATAAAAATACAAACAACGTTTCAGGTTAGCAATAAAATTAAAGCATGGCAAAAGCCACTAAGTCATCCTACGTTAAAAGCATGACTTAGGATGACTTAGTGGCTTTTACCATGCTTTAATTTTATTGCTAACCTGATGACGAAAATTGAAAATTTTCGAAACGTTGTTTGAATATTTATGTATAGCACTGCTTGGTTTGCCTTCACATAATCTGTTACCGTGCTTTTTACTCCATTTATCATCTTGTGCAACAGCACCGCGTAAAAGGACATACCTTCTCACTATATTCGAGCATCCTGCGCAAAATAGCTTTTGCAACATTTGCATAGGTTAGAGTGAATGCACCAAAACCGTTTCGCACGAGGGGAAAAAATAGGAAAATGAATGCCTTTGCAACATTTACACGTGTCCGAAGTAATGTTGCAAAAGTGAGCCATACAAGAGAGCCAACCGGTAGAAATGTACCTTTAAAAGCTGATCCATTTTGCCATAAGATATTACGGACTTATTAATAACCTCAAAATGACCAACCTCAATCACCTAAAACATCCTACAAATACAGACACAATTTCATAACTAGGTTGACAGGAATCCAAACAACAACATTACCTTGCAGAGTTTACAATCTTGGCGCGCAACGAAAGTCAATAAACAAATTTATTAAACCTTCAATGCCCTCGAGCTGTTTGCATTCCCCAGCAGCTTCACACTGGGAGTTCGCCTCCGTAACGGCCTCGTTATTTGGTGCGAATAATGCCTTGTCTTTCAGCATTGTCGGGCCTGCAGCGATAAACGACATAAAACGCGAGAGAATATCGTGGGCGAATGGCACGAATCGAAGCACTTTTATGTCGCCAAAGCTGAAGCACCCTTAGGGATGGCTTCGGGCCATTAAAACGGAAAAATAGAGTGTTGTAATATTGAAAGGAGACAAAATTGCGGTTTACAAACCAAAATAAATGTGCTGAGTGAGTGGGAGTGTCACTTGATTTAAGAGTGAAAGAATGGGCAGTTGGTGGCAAATAAAACAAGGACATAAAACCATTTTTGTACATTCTCGTTTCTAAAATGCGAAGAAATTTGAGAAGCATTGTAATGTTCGCAAAATGTTCGTGCAGATAATGGGAATAGATAACACCTTAAAAAAACACCTCCATAGTTGCCGAACTCTTGCCTCCTGACGGCGATATCACCGACTATATTGTAATGGCTTTGTCAGTAAGTGAGTTACATCAGCACAAATTAGTTAAATTAGTTATGCTTATTTGTATTGTAATGACTCTTTTTCAGTAGGTTAGGTACAGTAGCACGTAGGTAATGAATTAGTTAAATTAAAATCCATGATACTGGCTTGGATTTAGTGACTTTTTCCAGTAGGTGAGCTACAGCAGCAGATAGGTAATAAATTAGTTAAATTAGAAGTAATGGTCCTTATCTGTGTTGTATAATGACTTTTTCGCAGGTGAGGCACAGTAGCTCGTCGAAAATAAATTAGTTAAATTACACGCAATGATGGTGATTTAAATTATAATGACTCTTTTTCAGTAGGTGAGGCGGAGCAGTACGCAGATAATATATTAGTTAAATTAGAAGTAATAATACTGATTTGCGTTGTAATGACTTTCAGTACATTAGGTCGTGGAAAATAAATTAGTTAAATTAGACGCAGTGATACTGATCTGTAATGTAATGACTTTGTCAGTAGGTTAGGTGGAGCAGTACGTAGGTAATATATTAGTTATATCAGTTAAATTAGAAGCATTGATACTGATTTGTGTTGTAATCTCTTTTTTTCAGGTGATCGAGGTAAGCACGTAGGTAATAAATTAGTTAAACGAGAAGCAATGATACTGAATTGTGCTGTAATGAATTTTCCAGCAGGTTAGGTACAGAAGCACATAGGTATTAAATCAGTTAATTATTGTGTTTATTATTCCACTGTTGTTAACTGCAATAGAGTAACCGTCAAGGAATAGTCTAATTTTTTCAACAGTCATGGTAGATTAGTCAAGTTCTCCTAACATCCACTAAATGGTTGAGTGTATCATGCTGCACTCACCAATTTAGCGGATGTTTACAGAACTCCGCTAATTCATCATGAACCTGTTGAAAAAGTAGACTATTCCTTGAAGCTTGCACTACTGCAGTTAATAAAAGCATAATAATAGTAAACATGGTTGCAAATTTTCCCAACATGGACAAATGGGAAAAACTGTTCACGCGATGACAATGAATCAGGAATGATGACGTCAAGATATGCCATCAATGTCATAGATGTATCCAGTTTGACCGCCACTCATTGAGTGTGCTTATGTATAATCTCTGCTGTTTAGTTTTATTTTTAGCTTCCTTTATGTAGTAGTCCATGCTCAATGGTCCCCGTTGTTATTCTGTGTTGTCGGCAGAGCTTCTGGCTTTCGGTCTAGCGGTCGTGCAACCCTCAGAATCCCTTGACACAGCGAATTCAAGCTCTTTTTTCCCTAATGCGGCAGCGAAAGGGACATTTCTGGTCCTCTCGAAAGGGGTCTCATCCTTGTACCTTCGGACATCTTTCCAACTCTGCGTCTGAGATTGCATGCTGCTTGGCAGGCCTTGTGAGACAAACAAGATGGCAATAAGTTGCGAGCTATTAAAGGCACATTCAGCTTGTCGCAACTGTGATTGAGAAGAGGTGGTTAGCCCGTTTGCGTATTGGTCACACAAGGACAACATCACATGCTTGTATACTACCACCATCTTGATAGCATTCGCGCCATCTTCCGCCAGTTTCCATCTTCCACGAGACTTAGCACGTCAACTGGACGATGAGTCTGTCCTCCTGTACGGGGTTTTCCATTTTTGCAGGAGTTACAGATATATGATAAGATCTAGATTTGTCAACACATGAACTGGTGTTCAGCCAGGAGGCGATATGCGATTTCTACCCTAATCGGCCTTGGCATGAAGAAGCCATCTCCTTCCCCACCACAAGAACTTTTCAACGGTGTTCCACGCAAGTTGTCCCATACGTGGACTAATCGTAGCAAGAGTGATAATTTTCACTTTTTAGGTTGAGCGTGTTTTTAAAGTGGGTCCAAGTTACGACCAGGTTGGTAGCATGGGGTCGCGACCCAGAACGAGAGATGGGACACGCAGCAATAGTATGGACACTCCAGTGAGCCCTCCGGGATCTTCTTTATGCCGCTCCTGCTATAACAAAGTTGGTGAATGGTTGCTCGTTAAAAACCGACGCAACGTCTATCACTATAAATGGTAAAAAACACAAAACAGTCAATGTTCCTATAGAACGTCAGTCAATTACCACGTTTTGGCGATAGTGAGTCCAACCAATTCTGGTCTCTGGCAGCGCCTTTTTACGACTTTGATTCCCGTTTTAAATGCAAACAACCGTCTTGGGGCGACCATTTCTTCACGTTTCTCCAACGTCGCGCCGTTATTGCAAATCTCCTTTTGTGCCTGGGACCCACTATCTTGGCTCGCAGCACCTCGTATTTCTTGCATCCAATCGGTGGCCAGTTTTTTCTTTCTTTTTTTCGATTCGTTTTACGGCGCCCAATCGACACCTCCCATTCAAGCAGCCACTGGAAAACTAGGTGGGATGGGGCAGAAAAGAAACGGCCACGGCACCTGACTCAAGTTGCTGCAGAAAAGAAACAGAAAAAGGAAAAACGGCAGTAACTGGCAAAAGTCAAATTCCACCCTGTCTGTGACGCACAAATTGACTCTTCATTTTCTACCAGGCGGCACACAGTTGTTATCAAAAGCTGTTCCACTGGACATAAAAATTGCCTTTGGGAAGTACGAGTTTGGAAACATAGCGTCTTCATGTAATAAATGCAGAGGAGGAGCAATCCAAGAAAAACCCTAAGAATTTCGAGAATTTACCGTCATAACTTTCTACCAACAATTAACCATTGGGAAGCTAGTAAACGCCGGCTACCAGCCAATCACGCCTCCCTCACACAGATAAAAACGAGCACACGGAATTTTATCAGATAAAACTGTCAGCTTTGTCCCTCCATGTTGTTTTTACGATAGAACCTGCTAATTTCCTGGTTACAGCCACGTAACGCAAGTATGTCATAACGTCATTTAGTTGGCCTAAGCCAATTTCTAAACAAATACGACCTAGCCTCATAGTCACGTGAGGCATAGTTTGACTTCCCAGCAACGTATGATTAATCTTTAGTTTCCATCGTAACGGAACGATCAGCCACCATCAGCTTTCCGACCAAGTGCGTTAGGCCTAATCACTGCTAATATTCGAAGAGTGGGTGGCAGGCGAAGCAACAGCAGTAGCCTAAGTAAAATTTAAACATAAATAGTGGAAAATAAATTAATAATAATTGTCGTAAAAGTTAGTAATGGTAACCTACGAATCATATTCTATTTTAAATTTAATCATATTCTATTTTAAATCTAAGAAACAATATTTTCATTAAAAACAAGCCACTTATTTACTTTGGTTGACGCGCCATAACTGGTACTAATATTCGTCCTACAACAATCCGCAACTTTCGCGGTGAGTGAGGCTACTTTCGGCAAGTGTTTGACGGATAGCTGGGGAAGCGAAACTACTTAGCAAACGGCATATTCTCGTTTTAGATGCCACTCGAGCATAGTTTAAGTGTCCATAAACGTTCTCAACCACTCGTTACATTCCAAAGCTGGTAAAACACTTCACGCAAGCGCTCGGTATTTGTTCAGTTTCGGAATGTAATTCGGGGTTGAAAACATTTATCGATTAAAAACTACGCCCTATGTTTAGCATGCTCTAATACCGCATTTTAAGTGCTTGAAAACAGTCATCTTGGCAGGCATGCATACAATTTCCCTGGCAGTCTTTTAATCAGCAGAACCCGATTGTTCATTATGCTAATTAAGGTATAGTTTCTAGCAGTCTTTAGTTCAAATGTCAACGTAATCGGCACTATTTAATTCGAAACTGGCTCCAGCATGGCATGCCAATGGAGGATTGGCCTTTAACAAAAGTTTTCAACCAAATAAGCTGTTTTTATTACGTATTTTTTTGTTGTGCTGTGTGTTATTTAATCTAAAGTCCAAAACGAACTTCGAAAATTGTTTAAATGCTTAAATATACGTTCCCGTTGAACAATTCAGTTCGTCCATGCACATTAAAATTTCAGTTTTCTATGCATATACCCTCGCAAAACGTTCATAAAAGCTGTAGTATTCGCTTATGGATTGCTTCGTCATCTTCTGAAAAAAAACAACAACAAGGGTATACAATAACTTAAATTAAAAGAATAAAATAATCATCAGACATGGGCATGGGACAGGTTGGCGCTAATGACCAAGCTGTCGACGCGCCATTAAGCCTCACTCCCCCCCCCCCCCGGGTTTTCGGGGGGGTGCTTCAAATCAACTTTATAAAAGTAACTCCAAGACTATACAGACCCATGTCTGTCGTTTATTTTACTCTTTTAATGTGAGTTTCTGTGTTCATCCGTATTTGTTACCTTCTGAAGATGGCTAGAAGCAATCCGTAGTCGAATATGCATAGCCAAGTTTTTATGAACTGCAGCAACTATGTACATACATCCTCAGAGACTTGTAGGCTGTAGACAGAAAATGAATGGGGCAAAACCAAAACCGTAGAACAATTCCGTACCTGTACTGGAGTGAGCGTTATTATTAAATTTTTCACTTATGCGCTATGACGATCACTGGAACTCGCACCGAACGTCTTTATTGATAACTTATCTCTGTTTGACGTCATTCGTTGTACAGAACTGTATGTGCAGTAATGTAAGAGGTGGGAACTGAGCCAGTAGAACATTACGAAATGTAAGGTGTTTTATGCTTTTTGTTACTCGCTTCTCTGAAGATGGTGTCGCCTGTTATGTATTATTGACACCGAAATATAAGTCTTTATTACCGTTTTGGCCTGTGCTACTGGCTCAGTTCCCACCTCTTTCATTTTGTACCACTACGTTGTCCAGAGAGACAAGAGAAGCTCTTTAGCCTATAGAGCAGTGACACGACGTAGTATTATTGTATATAACTCTATGCTGGAGCCTTAATGGGTTAGCTGCATGGGGCACTGCAGAGAGAAACAGAAGGGCGTCATACTGAAGTCGATGCTGTTAAGAGTGATTTCTTAGACCTAAAACGCGCGATTTTTGTTGTTGGAGAAAACAACGTTATTTTAAGCCTAAGAAATCCACTCTTCCGTTGTTTTTCCCTCCATTTTTATGTAGTGCACCTTGTAGTTATGCCCTCCAAAACCCATACTGGTGCCAATATGGCGGCAAATTTCACTGCTCTATAGTTTCAGAGCTCGACCTTTACGGAAGTTACAGATTGGGGCGGCAAAGGCTAAAAAGCTTCTCAAATCGTTGAGGACAACGTAGTGGTACAAATAGTGGGACTTTAAACGTGAGATAATTTATCAATAAAAACTTTCGGTGTGAGTTCCAGAGATCGTCATGGTGCGTGAGTGAAAAATTCCATAATGCACAATCCAGATACGGAATTGTCCTATATGAAAGCGCCCCTTTCGGTTTCGTCCCTTTCTTTCTTAGTATGCAATGCATACGTCTACAAGTCTCTACAAGTCTCTGTCTACAAGTCTCTTGCCTACAAGTCTCTGTACTTACATCAAAATTCACACTGCAACTAGTTACTCCTCGTGTGTATCACCATTACTTGATTGGAGCCAATAGAGAAATAAAAACTGCCACACTCGAGGAATTTGTGAGCCACCACAATAAAGGAAAGAGTTCCTCGAGGGTCAGTTCTGGGGTACATACTCTTCACACTTTACGTAACAAAAGTAATGAATAAGCGACAGTTTTGGCAGATGATTTTACTCCTTCCACATGGAACCAAAGTAGACACTTGAGCACACTTAGTGCTGTTTGCTCAGGGCAAAATTTAAGGTAGATGTTTAAACACCGAGTTTCATTAGCAATGGGAAAATTAATTTTGTCATCTAAATTAACGCTGGAAACGTAATCTGATTACACTATTTTTTTATTCTCGTCACGTTCTGAGCAAACGTTTTAAAATAAACCAAACTAGCTTACACTTTAAACTAGCATTAACTATGCTTACACTTTGGATTACAAATTAATTTTTTGTAAACATTACAAAGACCAACTAATTCAAATTTAAGGCAGGTTTTATGGAAATTTCAAATGAGTTAAAACCTTGTTAACGAACGTAATCATCGACGGTGCTTGCGTTTAACAGAGAAGTGGGATTAACCCTTTATAGGCTGGCGTCCATTTAAAAGGACGGCTACTGAACGGCAAAAAACTAAGTCCCAACGCGCTACGCGAGCTTTATGATGGGTCCCCGGGGACCCCGAGTAAAGCGAGCAGCAACAGCCCAGTGGTCAGCGTCCTCGTCCGCAAACCAAGTGAATGCCGGATCGAATCCCGCGGCCGACCCAACTATCATATGGGACTTAAAAAAATATCCAGTTTGGCATGGTTATAAAAGAGTTAACAGATTTCAAAAAGATAAAACAAACAAGTCAAAGCATTATTTAATAAACAAATTCTACAGTTTGCAACTCGTATTGTTTTGTAGATAACTGGACATGTTTACAAGCAATAGAACGTTTCAAGTAAAGAAAGGCGTTAACTTTTTTAAGTTAAGGTATAAAAAGTCTAAAATGAAAGAAAATGACCGCGCCGACAGCCAGCAGAATTCAGAATTGGAGTTATTCATTGCGAATTGTTGTAACAAATGTAGGATTTGAAGTAGGGAAAGAGGTGAGGCAAACATTCGGTCACCCACATTGTTTCTGTAGCTGTTGTGTGTAGAACTCTGGGCTTGGCCTGAAGAAGGTGGCAGAAAATTGGCCACTGAAAATTCGCACGTGACTGACTTACAAACTTTTTGGTTTTGCGTAACCTTATTGTGTGCGTATTTTCCTGAAACCAAAGTAAAATGACAGTAATGTCAATCCATAAGGTTTGAGTCTTTTGTCAATTTAATCGTTAACTGTATGGCAAAGTTGTAGCCTATAGCTAATCCAGCCATTGCATGCCAACTTGCTGGTGAAACTATAAGGTGATATTGAAAGCAAATGTTAAAAAAAAAAATCAATATTCCACGGAAAGATAGATGATTGTTAGCTAAACTTTTTTTGACACTGTTTCGACTATACGAATTTTCCCACCAACGAGAACTCGGGGCTCCGCCAAGAATTTTGATTGGCGAGCGAATAACAGACCAATCGAAGGGTCGAAGCAATGATACAAAAGTCTTGGCGCGAACAAGTCCGGACTTCTTGATGAGATGGACAGCACGCAGAAAAAGAAATAACCTGTGAAAAACAACACTTTTGGAGGACGAGCAACACAATCTGATCGGTGGCAGGCAGCCGAGGAAAGCAAGGTGTTTGTTTGCCGAGAGGCGGGTGCCCTCACCTCAAACGACAAGATCTTGCATTATGGATGACAATGCCGGTAAGACAGCAAATGCAAAGAACGCCAGACTTAGATTGCCAACGGCCTCGAACGTGTAGACAGAATGTGACTTGCCGACACAACCAAAATTAACGTTAAAGAAACGCAGAAAAAAAAACCCCTTCCACCAAATTGAACTTGTGTCTAAAGGCGTAAATTGCTTCGGTCGTTGGATTCCACCCAGCCTAGTGATTCGGAATGCACAACGAATGATCTAATCGAGTTCAGATCACGTATTTGAGACGAGAAGATTTTTCTGACTGGTGCACATACAAACCAGTATAGTTTTATTCACACAGACTACACGAATTTTCGAGGAATCGTGACCTGAGATCCACAAACCAGGAAAGAAAACAATAGAGCAGTGACATGACTTAGTATTATTGTATATAACTCTATGCTGGAGCTTTAATGGGTTAGCTGCAAGGGGCACTGCAGAGAGAAACAGAAAGGCGTCATACTGAAGCCGATGCTGTGAAGAGTGATTTCTTAGACCTAAAACGCGCGATTTTTGTTGTTGGAGAAAATAACGTTATTTTAAGCCTAAGAAATCCACCCTTCCCTCCATTTTTATGTAGTGCACCTTGTAGTTATGCCCTCCAAAACCCATACTGGTGCCAATATGGCGGCAAATGTCCCTGCTCTATAGCCCGCTGCACCTCTTGAGATGAAACACAAAGGAAAATACTTGGTCTTAATTTCACTCACACTGTAGATCTTCACTGAATTTAAGAAATGAAAAACTGTTTACTTCAAACTTAGAATCTCTGAATTTTACGTGTATAAAATCAAATTAAGAAGACAGGCTACACAGTGTACACACACAAAAATTCTTATAATTCTTAATGTAATTATAATTTTTAACCATTGAGTAATACATTTTGTTCAGACTGTATCCCCCAAATTCTTTTGGGTACGTTTGATATCATTTTTTTATCTCGACAAAACATTTTTTATGTCTACACAGAAAAAGAAATACAAATTACAGCAAACTGGTGTTTAAAATGGCAGGATTCAGAGTTTTTTTATTCTCAGTTTCCTTGATGTTTCCAAGTTTTTCAGGTGCATCCAATGTCAATTTCCAGGTGTTTACAAGATGTTTAGATAGGGAAAACAGGCACTGCACAGTAGCTAATGTTTTTATTAATATTTGTACGAAAATAATCCAACATCCCAGAAAATAGTTGTTTAGAGACTAGTCCAGACGTGACCTTTTCAGCTGAGATATTGGTGCCAGCCTAAGATTTGTTTTATTGAAGTAATATCTAAAACACTTGGACATATTAAAGAACAAATTAAAATATTTGCTACTAGCCTAAGATTTTGTTTCTGATCTGCTAATTCAATGGAACTTACAGATCAGACATAAAGATATTTCGTTAATGTTCCTGTCTCTTTTCTGATTTTCAAAGAAATTCTTTTTTTTTCCTGAAATTTCTCTGAGATTTTGGCTCTATTTTCAATTTCCCTGAGATTTACGAGTTTTCCAGGTTTTGTCTGAACCCTGGAATAAAAAGGAATTTAACTAACACGCAACACACTGATAAAAAAAAAAGTTAAAGGTACACGCATCCAAGTTGGATTTCGTGTATGACTCAGTTTTGCGACATTAGTTCAAACGTATGGAAATGTTGCCAACACATTCACTTTCTTGTTTTTTCCTTCGTGCGAGATGATTTTCCGACATAACTCTAACCTGTATAAATGTTGCAAACGCTGGTCTCAACGGGTCGCACGACATACCGGAAGGATTTATGTTCCTTTAACAACTTGTCATCACGGAGAGAAATTCTTTTTTTCCCTAAAATTTCCCTGAGATTTTGGCTCTATTTTCACTTTCCCTGAGATTTCCCCGTACGTTATCCAGGTTATCCAGATTTTGTCTGAACCCGGGAATAAAAAGGAATTTAACTGACACGCAACACACTGATAAAAAAAAAAAATTAAAGGTACACGCATCCAAGTTGGATTTCTTGTATGACTCAGTTTTGCGACATTAGTTCAAACGTATGTAAATGTTGCCAACACATTCATTTTCTTGTTTTTTCCTTCGTTCGAGGTGATTTTCCGGCATTAACTCTAACCTGTGTAAATGTTGCAAACGCTGGTCTCAACGGGTCTCAATGCCGGAAAGATTTATATCCCTTTAACAAAAGGAAATTCTTATAGTTTATTCTCTATGCAAGAGTTTGCACGTTCCGCATTAGCGTCATTCCAAATCAGAAATCCCGTTTTTTCTCCTAAAAACTTACCATCATGGCAACACGACCAAACAATGCATCTTACAATATACAAAAACGGAATAATGATACAATTAAGTAATAATCACAACACAAATTCCTCCTTTTCTTCAAATCTGTGTTTCGCGGTTGAATTTTATTTACCGTTAAGTTTGAACCAACAGTTTTTATTTATCGAAATCTGGCTCAGTTTGTGGCATAAGCCTTTGGCGATGGCGTGACTGAAGCCGTTTGCGTCAGGGAGGCGATGATTATGGTAATGATGCTGACGATAGTGACGGTATCACTACATGCACACATTTGAAAAAAAAGCCCAAGATGAAGGGAAAGAGAGCGAATGGAGCGTGCCGAGTGGCTCCAGGGTTTTGCGGAGTTGCTCGCGGCGAAGGAACGCTACGAGTGCGTGTCGGCAGACGCCAATTATAGCCCCAATTAAAGGCAGACCGAACGCAGCTCGAACGCAATCATCCACTCAACAGTAGCGAAACACGGGAATCGTGACTCGGGTGGGACACAAAAAAAAGAGAGAGAGACAACGAGATGAAGTAAATCATCACCTTAAAGCTGGAAGAGAGAAGAAAACTCGACTAGCACGCACAATTTGTAGAAAAACATACTGTAAGAAAATGCTGTTCTGGGAAATATGGGACACAAAGTCGAAATTCTTTAACCAAATTCTTTCCCCAATTTAAAATATTGCAAAACAGTTAAGTCAATTCACCCGAAAGCGACAATGATATAATTAGGCCGGAAAGTTTTCAAAAAGATCGGCCTTTGAAGTTAGTGATATCATTTTAGGGAAAGGCTGCCAAGGTAAATTCTACTAGCAGACTTAATCGCACCGACTAATAGTTCTAACGTAAAATCAAACTAGAATATTGCTACTCGCGGTAGCAATCTTCGAGTTTTCGTTTAACGTCCCAAGTATTATTCTGTGCGATTAACTTGAACTTGACTAATAGGATTAGCCTTGGCGGCCTTTCCCTGGTTGAATGATATTACTACCTTCAAAGGCCGATCTTTTTTGGAAACTTAGTTAGTGAATACAGGTTAGTGAATACACTCACATTCTATATACAGGGTGATCAGTTAAGTTGTGACCAGCTTGATAGCTAAAGTCCTACTGAACGATATGTTACGAGACCCGGGTGATGTGATGAGGCGAAAAGGAGTCATTGTTTGAACAAGAAGTGGATGTCCTTGCGAAATATTATCAAGGTCATTGGTCATTAAACTGCTAACTTCTTAAATATGCCTCAGACACCATGAGTATAAATTAGAAATATGTAGGGAACAAAGAGACGTTACCAATGAAAAAAAAAAAACAGAACAAAAATCGGACTAGATTTGCACGACCTATGACGTACGTAAAATGGCTACTTTCGACCCCTGAATGGCTTTCCATTCAAACACTCCGTCGTGCAGGGAAGCATCGCTTACTTTCAGGGGTCCTGCAAATCTGGTTCGATTTTCGTTGTTTTTTTTTTTGCATTGGTAATGTCTCTTTTTTTCCTACATATTCCTAATTTATCCTCATGGTGTGTGATGCATTTTTAAGAAGTTAGCAGTTGAATGACCACGATAACATTTCGCAAGTTCATCCATTTCTTGTCCAATGAACGGCCCCTCTTGGCCTCATCACCCACACGGGTCTCATAACATATCATTCAGTAGTACTTTAGTTATCAAGCTGGGTCATAACTTAAAGGGACATTCCTCCCAGCGCCATTTTATTCTAATCCTCCACATCAAGTACGGCCCCAAAGTTTTATTTACTTACCGATAGTCAATCCCTAGCTAAAAATCCGTTTTAAAATGTGGCGTCTAGGAGATTTTCTGTTGAATATTGGTAACTTTATTTACTGCGTCCCGCACGTATAACGTACCTACGTACCGCACGTATAACGTACCTACAATAACCATGACGTTTCATTGTTTCCGGTTGTGACGACACAGTTTTCGCGTCAGTACTGTCACGTGACACGCAATTCTTCTGTTAGGCCAGATGTCGTTCACGTGATCACGTAAGACGAGGGCGGAAGTGACGTTGTAGTATTACTACGTCGAATCTCGCGACGGCAGCGCGCGGATACATGACTGCACGTGGCTGTTATAAGGCAGGCCAGATGTTGCTTTAACTGATCACCCTGTATATACATAGAACAAACTTCCTTGCCTTTTGAACATAGTGTCACAATTCGAATCAGGAACTGAAGTTTTGAGTAAGAGACAGCTATCCACACAACATGACATATGTCATCCAGCAATGAGCATTGGTCATGTAATCAGAAGGTTGATAGTTCCATTCATTGGCAGGTTAACATAAATCCAAAAGAACAGCAGAAGCAGGTTCCCAACTGCACATAGTATTTTGATTGCAAGATAGGTTCTGCTATTCCAGACATCAACTCAGCTGGCATAAGAACAGGCCGAATTTCCTTATTTTCATCTCGCTTTGATATGTGAGTTAAGAACTTACCGATCGTACGGATGCAAGCAGCTCATTACAGAACAGCCTCGCACACCATTACAAGAGGTCTTCAACAAGTTAAAGAGGCTGGTTGAGCACGGGGAGGAATTCGACGAAGTTCGAGTGAGGAAGAGACCAAATTAGGATTCGTATACGATCTCGAATAGAAGCAAGACATGCAACCAGCAACAGCCTCGATAGCTAAGCTAAAAGCTGAAAACGCGGGAAAAAAATCAGTTCAAAGATAAAAACAGTCCTATCAAATACTATGTGGCATCTGATGCCTAACATGTAGTCATACATGCTAGAACTTCGAATCTTTTAATTTCATAAAAAGGGAAAATGGAAATAAGCCAGGAGCGAAAATTATACACTGCAAATAAGGTATTTATTATAGGATTACCGGTTAGTAATATTAAATTCTATAATTCAACCATTTTGGAATTCGTATTTGCTACCCAGAAGCCCAGAAGCAGAATATTTTCAGCTGGTCTGCGACAAGCTTTTTGCAAACTAAAAACGGTCTGCGTGAAGAGGGAAGTGGTTGCGGGTAGCAGGAAGGGTGTGAAGATGGAATTTTGCTTTGTGCAAAATTTTGAGTTAGGTCCGTTTAGGTTCACGAATAAGTTTCTTGCAAGAACTTTTTTCTAGACCTTTGTAGGTTGTTTTTGCTAAAAAAAAAAAAAACTTGAGAACGACAAAACCTATCGTCATGACAATAGCACCATTCAAAAGCTCTCGAAAAAACGTTTAAAATGGTGTATTTGAACGTCAAAATCGGTCAATTTTTGGCGAAATTATCGCAAAAAGAAGACGAAGAAAGAGAAAAGTGCAGGATAAATGGTACTGCAACACTGCCAGCCGTACTGCGACGTAGCGTCGCGCGTCGATCTGATTCTGCTACAGGGCCCAGAAGAAAAACATATGAGATCTGTGTATTTATTTCGCAGCTAACCACAGAATCCGGTACAGGCCAAAGTTTTAGTGCGTGTCAGCCCACTGGAGCCTTCCGTTGAGTCTGCTGCTTTAAATGACACACCTGTAAAAGTTACATCGTTATTGGCTTCACTTTAACGCTGATGGAGACTATTTGTCGCCTCACTCTAACGCTGATGAAGTCTGTTTGGTGCCTCATCCCATAAACACGGGACACATTGAATGCGTCGAATGCACTGGATGCAACTACTCTAAACGCAAGTTAGGGCATTCTCGTAATACTAAATGGCATGATTAGCACCAGATGTATCGCCCCCACACAAAACGGCCCGTAGGAGATCAGCACGAAATGGCATTTGGGAAAGCTCTGGGTTCACGTCACTTTCCTACACGTTCACTTTATCCACGCTTTTGAAAATAAATGTCAAAGGTTGGCCGCCAGACGAGAACGCACATGTACCAATTATTGGTGTACTATTTGCCATTTCCGGAATTGAAATTCGGTCTCCACCTACCGGGACCAATCTAAACCAAGAAAAAGACACGGAAGATAAGATAATGAACAAAAAATTAAACTGCTCGTTGCTGAACTTCCACACAAATAACTCAGCAGCTGGGGTATAGGAAACATGCAAAATAAATCGTATATGGTATATAGGATACCCGACGAATTAGACGTCAGACAAAATCAGACAAACACGTACTTAACACTTAAAAACACGTTTTTTATCAGACAATTTTCTGGTCTGAACAGCCACTTTTACCGTAAGTCGCATATTTATAGGCCCTATTATACACTCATGGGCTGTTAAAATTAATTGGATTATTAGTTTACTAGTTTAATTAATTTGCTTTACGTATGAAGCTTTTAGTTAATTTTGGTGCAGAAAAACCATGATTTAAGCAGATAAAACGTTGATTTCCTTAAATGTATGAAGATTTTAGTCGATTTCTACAAGAAAACTTACGATCTAAAATGCTTCAAGGTCAGAAATTATGAAATAACCTTTCTAAACTAGGTAAGTTGACGATTTTTGACCTTCAAGCATTTTAGGGGGTGGGCCGTAGCTCTACCGAAACTGTTAATAGGCGACTTATGTTATATTCTGATAACCAGACAGTTTGGTAGATTTAGCATTGAAAGTGTAGTGCATTCCTGACAAAAGCAATGTGTTGCAAAACATCGTAGACAGTAGCCTACTTATGGCTTACTTAGTGGCGTAACTTAACCACGTATGGGCCGTGGGCTACCTATCCCTTATGCCACCACCCCCCCCCCCCCCCCCCCCCAATGGCCTGAATGCAGAAAGAATTTGGGAGGAGTGCCGAAATTTACTGATTCTGGTTCAAAATAGTTAAAGTTAAAATTGTAATACGTAGTATTTTCTTGGTTTCATACGAAAAGAAAACACTTTAAAAACTAGAATGTGCATTTAATACAGTTAAAACTAAAAACAATTTTCGCCGTAGACCTTCCTACGTACTTACAATAAAAGATATTAAGAATTCGTTCTCTATAGAGTAGTACGAAATGATCAGGCTGGGTTGGTGGTCGCTGGGCCCGTTGGTTTTGGTCACCCGTCCCACCATGTAGTGACGCCCGTGGTCGTACTGTACTAAAAGAGTTAACATTTCTATAGCTTGGGGTGCGTTTTTCTCCCAACTGACGTATGAACCTAAATTACTGAATCTGACAAGCAAATGTACTGCTTGTAATCATAGCCAAAGGGTTACTAACGGCAGCCTGCGCATGGTATGTTTATATAGTAGATGAAGAATGTCCCATTGATTTATTGGCTGAAATGAGGTCAGATTTGTTAGATTTGGGCGCAAATAACCAACGTGTTTACGCGCCCTTCCACTTCCCTTTACCTCCTTCCTTTGTGAAAATTCCTTACACTACGAGCAAAGGTTAGTGCATAAAAAATATGTTGAATTTCATCCAGTTTCCAGCATAAGATCCTACTAAGTCAGCTAACATAGCAATTTTATGATGTATTATATATACTGCTTTAACAGCTGTTACCATGCTCTTGGATAAACAGACTGAACGAACACAGTACCCATACCCTCTTCTTCATACACGTTAAGATTAATACGTCTTTCGAACAGAACGCAGGCATAAGTCTGACTTCGCTGCAAAAAACTATTCCGAAATGCTTTGAAAGCATGCCGATTGAAACAAGACGAATGCTAGCTATCAACGTCGATCGAACCCGCGCTTCATACTTCCATGCTCAGCATCCTTAAAGACTTTTCTTACTTCCGTGGTCGAACCTATTCACGGCAAACCAGTGCAAGAGTGTTGACAGTGATGGATCGATGTTGGTGAGAATCGAGTTATATTTTCATCCAAGCGTTCAATTATTTACTACATGATTAAGTCCGAAGATGGATTGTACTTCTTAAGAAACCTCAAGAGATTTGGGTCGTTGCGTGCCTCTGCTATGCAGCCAAAATAAAAAGCTCAATTCACACGTTCAAGATGCTGGTCGTGGCCAACAATAAGAACTGAAGTTACTGAAAGTAAAAAGAGTTGGTACGTTTATCAATGTCTCAAAGTGTACTCTTCTTACGTCTGAAAGAAAGTTTGTAAAGGACGCCCAAGCTTAAAATTTGTCAGCGAACTTACCGTCGCTTTACTTAAAGTCAGTAGGATATGTTTATTAAACGTTTTAATTTAAATTCTGTTGTATTGGCTTTAGGATTTTGAGCTATATTGTACTAAAAAACTGATGTTTCACATTTAAGTTGATGTAAACCTAACTGAAAAGAACAGTTAACATACGATACGACAGCTTTAAAAAATTAAAGTGATAAAGTTTATGACTGATGTGGTGTGTCATTTATGAATGCTCCTTTGTGACAAACTAAGATCCACAGTATTATAACAACCAAAATTATGTAACCATTGTTGAGCTCTGCTTTGTTTGAAAGCAACAATGACCAAGCTTGTAACAATGCCCTTTCTAGAATGAGACGTCAGCTATGGGAGCTGGTGTATTCCAAACAGATTTGCCATTGTTATGCTAACCTTGATTCGATTTGGACTACACCACTTCCCACAGGTAACGTCTCATTCTAGAAAGGGCATTGTTGCAAGTGTGTGGTCACTGTTGCTTTCAAACAAAGCAGAGCTCAACAATGCGTACATAACTTTCGGTTCGCCCAATAGAATGAAAGGCCGAAACCAAAAATGGCGCTTTCGAGGAACAATTCCCTACCTGGGTTGACCGTTATTATTGAATTTTTAACTTACATCCTATGACGATCACTGGAACTCACTCTGAACGTCTTTAGTGATAACTTATCTCTGTTCGACATCATTATTTGTTGTCCGGAGCGATCTGAGAAGCGTTTTAGCCTTTGCTATCCCACTCTAACTTTCAGTGACGGCCTAGGATTTCATCTCTAGCTTTGAAACTAGGGTAAAAAGCTTTTCAGGTCGCTCTGGGTCTAGTTGTTCGTCAAACACGTACCTCGAATATGAAAGATTTTGACGCAATCGCTACCATGTTTGCGCACGACGTGACCTAGGATCCGTCAAAATCTCGTCATATTCGAGGTTCGTGTTTGACGAGCAAATAATAACTTAGAGCTCGAGATAAGGCATCAAAGAAGACGGTCATCGCGGGTTTCAGTGATCGTCACAGTGCGTGAGTGAAAAATTTAATAACACTTAATCCAGGTACGGAATTGTTACACGAAAGTGGTTTTGGTTTCGCCCCTTCATTCTATATATACCATACTTAGTTTCCGCGCAGCGCGCCAGGCTACAAGTTCCTGTGGTAAGAACAACTAATTAACGTCATAATTTAACACGCGACTTTTGAGCCAGGTGACGTGCTTAGTGTGATATGGTACGGGTTTTAAAAGTGCACGAGGAGAAACCACACATTGTAGTTAAGTGTTGTGGTGTGTTTCACTGTGATAGCGCGAATTTCTGAAGCCCGAGCTTATGAATGCTATCGTCCACATTGTGTTCCTCCGAAGATAATTAATTGCCTTTTACGAGGTTTGCTCTACGGCTAGCATGGAGGAAAAACATTTGACGGGAAAACTGAATAAGAATCTCGGCCAAGAAGTTACGAGAACCTAATTGAACACACGCTGTGCACTGGTAAGTGTTAATTAGGCTGTGAACACGAAAGTGTCAAACAGTGACACAAACATGTTCGTGTTAAGTTTATTTATGTTACTTGACTGATAGAATTATTGCAAACCAGATGTTTAACTTACATAGCTATTTAAACAACATCAGCCACACATCGTACAAAACTCTTCACGCTTGTTTAGTGAAACACAAACACAAAAATTTAGCGAAACACAACTTCTGCCCTTTCATTTTTTTCACGGCAACATACGCTTTAAGGGGCCGTCCATATATAACGTCTCGTATTTTGACCTATTTCGAAACACCCCCTCACCCCTTTACCACAAATATCACAAAATTTAAAACACCTCCCCCCCCCCAATAATTACGTCACACTTCTGTAATCATCCCCTCCCCCTTCCCCCATCAAGAATTTATAAATTCTTGCCCCAATGTAATATGTCAAAGGACGTAGTAAAGTACGTTTGCGAATTTCAGGCCCACGCACAGACAGGCCGGGAGGAGCATGCTCTGAGTGGAGCATTGCAGGGAAGACTGCGCACAGAGGTGAAGCCTGCCGCCCGCCAATATGTTGAGTGATACATATCTTAATAACACTCCAACAAATTAAGGCGATGTGAATGCCAAAAGATTGTGATGTCACGATTTTGAAGTACCATCGTCCCTCCCCACCCCTGGTCACAACTGTCGCAATAATTTAACCACCCACCCCTCAGAGTGTGACGTTACGTTGGGAGGGCCCCTAATGCGTGTTGAAGTGAAAAAAAAATAGCAAAAGCAGTACGGTTGTTTTGCTAAAATTTTCATCATGTCCTTTTTTTAACACATTTCCTAACTCCGGAATTGTATTCCACCGTTTGCATAGAGTCGTCTGAGAGAGACACAGCAGATTTCAGCTCCAAATTCTTATTTTACCAAAGCAATATAGAGAGGCTTTAACTTCCTGGCACGCGCGAGAACTGCTAAAGAGTTGCGAAGCACAACTCGCAAATTCTACTCCAGTCGGCCTTGGCTCGAGAACCAAAATGCCTTCCTCGTTTTAAGTTCGTTCAAAACGCTAGTACTTGCGAAATGACACATGCTTGTGCTATTATATCTAAAAACGTCGTTATGGAACATTATACTGTGAAACTCCAAATTCAACAAAAACGTAAAAACGAATTTAACTTCAGTTCGCTCACTTTCACTTCGCCGAGACCACCTATTCAGCGAGAATAGGCGGTCTCAGTGAAGTGAAAGTGAGCGAACTGAAGTTAAATTCGTTTTTACGTTTTTGTTGAGCTTGTGCTATTGACAGTATGTACAAGGGATTTGATTTTTTTTCACGCATATTTGATAGGTATAAGTTTCCAGATTTGTAGATACATTTGTTAGTTTCTTCCTGTTAATTACGCATGGTACTAGTATTTTGTCTAGTTTTACTGCTCTTTTTTTTTTTTTACTTTTATGTACTTTTTTGTTTGATTTGTTGAAATTAACATACATGTTGAGTTAAATTGTGTAGGTTAAATGTTACAATAATCGTTGTAATTTACTCCACAAGACAAGTTCGTGTCGAACTTCCGCCATTTTCAGGAATAAACATATTTTATATGTATATATATATATATATATATACACCGGGTGTCCCAAAGGTCAGGGGTTACCCGGGTGATATACACTGGGTGTTTATGCTGATATACCGGTTTTTTTTTTTTTTTTATCTTTGTTCATGCTGATGGTATACCATCATGAAGAAAAATAAAAATCCCAATTATATCAGCATGACCACCCGGTGTATCACCCAGGTATATCACCCGAGTGACCCCTGGCTTTTGGGACACCCGGTATATATAGTTATATACCTATACGCAACGCAATTTTCAACGTGCGTTTTCTGCAAAAGTAAAAACGGACACTAGTTCGACAACTCGCCGCATGGGGTCAGGATTCGGTACGAACGATGTAGCAAAGAGTAGAATTGTGCTGGAAACTCCTTCTCCATGGTAAAACCCGTTAGTGTTGCAGTCGCTGCCGCAGCACTACGGTAATAGGGTAAGCCCTTTCAATGAATGTTGAGATTATAGTTAAAAGGCATCCTCGTGGGGCAGATAACCCAGTTTTGGTTTGTGCTTCCTAAAAACAAAACAACAACAAATGGTATCCCTTTTATTACGGCGCTATTCAAGAGACGTCGTTACAAAAAAAAAGCAAAATTGCCCTTTAAACAATAAACATTCCTTTCCATATTACGTAATAGTAATCATTATTTTACAATAATCTTTTCCAAAAAAAGAAAAAGTTAAATGAATAAACACCGTCGAAGCGTCGGGGCACCGCAGCGAAAACCAGCATGCGGCCGTCTAGACGAAAAAAGATTCACTTAGGTTCAAATCACTTTGTTTAAGAGAAAGTAGGGTGTCAGTCAGAAATTTCGACTTATACCCCTCCCCCGCCCCCATATTTTGCCTTCGATACGCCCCATAGAAAAAGTTAGTTTAACCTAATTTTACCAATGAATTACAAACAGCTAAATGAAATCTGAACAGAATGCAAAACTTACGGAAAAGTTAAGGAAATTTAATTACAACAACGATTCACGAATTGGACGGGCAGAGATTTCACGAAGCTTTGCACGATTTCCTAACGATGTTTTCAACTGCCTTAAAAGCAGTCAGCTTTATGGCGGAAAAAGTTCTCATCCGAAACTGAGAGTGTACAAAAATTGACCCTGATATGTCTGCCTTAACAGTTTTTTTTCTTCTGTTGACTCATCGCGTGTTCTATCTACTTACGAGCAAGGACGCCTGCTTCTTTAATCAATACTCATCAATATCAGCGAGCAGGCAATAACATCTCACACTCTGTACACCTCTCCACTACGTTATTGTTATTTTTTTCCTTCCTGCAACGAGTTGGTTGGGAAGCGAGCGGGTAGTACAGTTGGAAGGGGGGGGGGGGGCGGGGCCGCAAACCTGCAGTGGTGGTCCAGAGGGGAGCCTCTTAACTCCGCCGTTTTCTCCGCTGTCCTTTTCTGGCCGACACCATTGTTTATATGCACTCGGGATTATCCAATCAATGGAATCCCATATCCCATCTCGTCAATCACACGGCTTTATCCCGGCCGGTCACCGAGTGGGGCGAATGTCACGAGGGAAAGTGTTTCCGCTTTTCGTTGCCTCACTGGCCCAACTACAAGGCGCTTCCGTCCGCGTTCGGTCGTCCGTGTGTGCTCACGTCATCAGGGAGCGCGTGCGCACGTGCCGGTTTCTCACGGCTCGTGGCGACGTCATCGATAGATAGATAGACAGACAGACAGACCTGAGGTGTCTGTCGCCCGAGCCTCCGAACATTTCCAAACTCCGGAAGTGAACGATGGCGTATGCGTTGGCGAACAGACACTTGAGTTTATTTGCAGTTCGGAATCCGGTCCAGCAAGCGGAGAAGTGAAAAAAATATATATCGCTCCAAAAAAAAAGGAAGCCTCTATCGGAACGCCGAAAGAACGTAAGAAATGAAGAGAGAAGAAGACTAATGCCCGAAGCGAAGAAAGGAATGTCTAAAGAAGCAGAAGAATTCACGAAGGTTCGAGGAGCTGTTGTCCACAAATCGATTCTGCGGTACACAACTGACGCCTGTCCGAGTTTATTGTCACCTTTAAGTATAATGAAATGAGTTTCTCAGCTTTATTAAAGGTGCAGTAACCATATGGTTCTCTTCGCTCACTCCATTGGCGTAGATCCATGATTCATGTAATTTCTTTGATTCTTTGATTTCTTTGATTCGATCTACTGATTCTTTCGACGGAAACTAATTGCCATTATTGCTCACAGTTCGTCCATCACATTCCTCAGCACACCTGCATTTCATCTACATGATTCGTACTTTGAACTGCAATCGCAAAGTTCATAAACACGTGGCAACAATGGCTGGCTCGAAAACAAAGTGAATTTCGATTTCATACTTCTTGACTCAGAATCTTGAGAATTTTGAGATCCATATTATTATGATGTATCGTATTTATGTTACTTTGTACTGATGCAAACCATGACGTCGTACTTTTATCAGGCAAAGTTTACTTTGGAAGGTCAAAGTTGCTTCTGGCATAATAAACTTTGCATGAACGAACTATGACGTAATGAACAACCGTCATGAGGGTAACAAAAACGTTTGACGTTATCTTTGCAGTTTTTTCCCCCACGTATTTGAGGGTCATAAAATCAAGTTACAGCGCCAAAAATAGGCCTAACGGAAGCGCAATTTAATTATCTTTCATTTGGTTCTACTTCCATCTTTGTAGGTGCCTTGGTTCAAGAGGAGTAGAGGTACAGGCACGCAAACAAACACACACATTATTAGTTTTTAATGATTTTAGATTAGATGCCTCCCTGTTGGCTTTCCTGTGTGACTCAGTTTCGCAACTTCAGTTCAAACGTTCGTAAATGTTGCAAACGCTTTTATTTTCATGATTTTTCACATTCACTTAAATTCACTCAAAAATAGGGAAAAGGTATTTCCTTTTAAAACCGAAGCTATTTAAATCGTGACATTTTCCGGTTTATCATAATTGAAAGACATAAAAAATTATGTTTTTTTTTTTTTTAACAAATGGAACGGAAATAGGAAAAATACAGGCCTACCCACGCCAAATCTTCCTGTGCAATGCACGAGTAGCAGCGTACTCCTATTTTTTTTTAATTCAAACAAAAAATATTTTCCTTTTGATTAGCAGTTGTTCATCGTCCAGTCGTTGTTCAGAAATTCATGATTTATTGGGGAAAAAATTGTTGCTCGTTTAAAAAAACATGACTTATGCAGGATTACCATGACAGAAAAAAAAATAATAACTTCTTTTATTTTAGGAATTTCAGGAAAGTATGCTTAGGATGTAGACACCCTGTTATCAATTACCAGACCGAAGTAATATTGGTTGAAAAAAAAAAAAAAAAAAAATTACAATGTTACAATTGTGTGGTAATCAACCAATGACATTGTATTTTATGAAAATCTTTTAAACTAAGCCAACACCAACAGCACAGTACATTAATATTCCAAAATAAATATTTATGTAATAAATAATAATCATTGACTTCTTTCTAAGTAACATATCCGATGCAGGGCAACGAATTGTCACTTATACATTGTAGTCATCGAACTAACAGCAAATATGTGATCCGCACTTCACAAGTTTCAAGGTTCGCTTTTGATGCAGTCACAGTCAATGCGGGTGCACGATCTGTACAGGCTTTAAAAAACTGACAGAAAAAAAATGTATCTGCTATTTTTTTTATGTCTTTGATAAAAAGCTTACCAAACAATTTTTGTTTTAAACTAAGCCATCAACACAGTAGATTACTATAATATAGGCTTGCAGGGATTTTCATGCGTTCAAGTATCTTTGGGTACAGATGGTTGCAAAGCAACAACATGTGGTGCGTACAAGCCACCACAAATTCTTGTAACACCAATACAATAAAATTTCGGCTTTTATAACAATAATATCATTTAAACTAACAGTTTTCAACAGAAATAATACATTCAGAAGAGAAAACCACCTCTAAAATAAAATAATAATAAATAAATAAAATAATAATTATTATTATAACAAATATTATTTTAAAAAAAGGAGCCTGTGCAGGCGGCTGCTTGAAAGCTCATACATGCATCTTGTATAACAAATATACACATGTGTCTGAAATGCTTCAGCTTACCTGGACGTCAAGAAGTACAACGTCAATAGTTTATTTATACATTTAAACTACTACCGGCGTCAAATTTATTAATGTGCAGGTAAGCAGAAACATTTCTTAGCGTTCCAAAAAACTTCGTGAATAATAGATAGAAAGGGATTAGAAGCTGACGTGTTGCGCACAATTCTCTCAAAAGCTTCCGAGTAGGTAGCTTCTCTATCGTCCGATGTATCGTATTGCGTGCGAAATTAAGTGTTTTAAAAGTTTAGTGTGTGTGTGAGTGGGGAGGGGGGGGGGGGGGGGGGAACCGAAGGCTTGCTGTGCCTGTGCGTTTGCCACCGCATGAGTACATGCTTGCAACACTTCATTCAATGTAATGTACATTCGTGTAACGTTTAATTCGGATAACGTATCATTGCAGTGAAGTCTTCAAGAGGGGAGCTTTCCCGACAAGCACGGCAGAGAAGCCTCTCGTTGGAGGAGCTTTTCAGCGGGCTAATAAATGCTGCAGCTTTACTGAAATCTCAATAAATAGTGTGCGAAATTAATCCAGAAGTTATAAAACGTAGTCGCCTCCTGACAGACCAAAGAGCGCCACAACTTCATAAATCACAAAAACTATTTAATTTTCGGCTTAATATTTAAGCCTTGGACACAATAAAAGGTTGGAAATAACGATAAAAACTCTGCTACACCATGAGCTGACCACACAATGAATCGTCATCTTGGAAATCGTGAAATAACCTAGTTACAGCCCTCTCACCCGGGGCTGGGGGGGGGGGACTGTAACTAGGTTATTTCACGATTTCCAAGATGGCGGTTCATTGTATGGTCAGCTCATGATCCTGTTATTGTCACCACGCCTTAAAGATTTAACCGAAAATTAAATCTCGTTTGCATTTATGAACTAGTGGCGTTCGCCTGTCAGACGGCGAATTCATTTTACGACCCACTCGGCCACAAATTAATTGGGTTTTAAGTCAGTAGTTTATTTACACATTAAGAATGTATATTCCAACATTTTATTATATTTATGTTGTATGTTTAAGTTTCAATAAAACTGGTCATAAAAGCGAGCAGCTTTTCACATTATACAGAATCAACAAACAAACAAGCAAACATAGAGAAGGCAAAAGTTGACAGAAACTGGTCGTGCCCTCTTCGTTATTGAAGATACAAATTACGATTTATAATCAGAGCATTATGTACAACTGTCGTACTATTTAGAATACAACGAATAACTTAGCAACTTAAAAAGTCACTGACGTAAGAGTCCATTGAAAATTGTTGAAGAATTGAAATTCTAAGAATGGATGCTAGTAATGGATAAAATTTTAAATCCTATTAAACTGCAACATTGCTTCTGTAACTCCCATAAGGTGATGGATGGCTTGCTGCATTACAAAACGAAATAGGCAACATCGGGACAGTCTTCTTGAATTTCCATTTTGACAATAAAGTTTAGAATGCGATACTATAAACCAATGGATTCGACGAAATCTTTGAAATATTCAAGAGCTGTAACGCCATAAAGATACAAGAGAGCCTTGAGGGACGAACATAACCAGATTTGCCAACGGCCAACTATAAATCACAAAAGATTCTCCCACCGACACAAAATTCCGAACCATATCATAAATTTACGCTGGCAGCCTGAATGGAAACCGTTGCAAAAATGTTAGTTTGAGGATGTTTAAAATGATTTTTTAAATGCAACTGCTGATTTTGATATTATGCAGGATATAATGGATTTCCATCACAGTCTGCGAGTCAGATCTAACAACTTTCGTATCATTTCACATCAGTCGTGTCACATTTGTAAAAAAATGTTTATTGTAAAGATATACCTAACTACGTCTTTACTTACCGTTTTAACGTTACTGTGGACATTAGACATCGCATAAATACAAAAGGCACTCACGACAATCCAAAGGTTTTTCAGCCAACAGAAAAAATTCAAACACAGGTTAAGCCAAAAGTTCTATTCCAGAGACCACCATTTTCTACAATTTCCGTGAATGAAACGAAACCTGGGGGTGGTTTAACGAAACAGCCACCCAGCATTAAAGATTGGCCTTGTGAGAAGATAGACAACAACTGTCCCTACTAGAATTCAAATCGACCTACCTGTTGCTAGCGCCTGTAATGAAGGTCTTGGGTGCGAGTCCCACTCAGAGCATTTGTCTTTTCTTTCTTTCTCAGATTAATGTATCTTATGTACTCACAAGGTCATTCTTTAGGCTGCTAAAAATTAATTTAATGGTTCTCAGGAGTAGTACTAAAACTTTCCCATATGTGGGCGATGGCTTTTTTTTTTCATTTACCAAACAAAATACACTCCAGTAGTCTGCATTTTGTTGTGGAGTGTAATATTTACGTTTTATAAAGTTCAGATACAGACACACTGGATAAAAGTTTTTCATTAGATGCAAGTTTTTAATTGCGACACGCTTCTGAACGGATCAAAGATTCGTTTTGAGGTGATCATGGAAATGGAGCTCCGTCAGATATAGTCATGGGATCCAGGACGTGTTTGGTGAAAGCTTTGACGCGTGATCAGGATTTTTTTAAGACTATGACCTTTCCGATGCTAAGCAAAAACCCATGCGTGTGCTCTCCTCAAGAACCACTAAATTAACTTTTAACGGTTTTAATGCTGACTGTCAGCTTCGTTGACCCTTCACCTTTTGATTTATTGTTTTTATTGTTAATGTGTGGGGTGGATCTATACTCTGGCTCGGTTAGGTTTCTACATATGACAAAGGTTGACCTTGACATTTCCCTTTAAGGTCATCACGATAATAATAATAAAATAATAAAATTTTCCATTCTCCACCTTGAAGTGGGCAGAACCCGGAAGGGTGTTGAGCCACTAATGTGTCTCTGTAATGTGTGGTGCAGTGGCAACCCGGACCACTGCACTGTGACTTTGGTTGGCGCTAATGACCAAGTTGTCGACGCGCCATTAAGCCTCAATTCCCCCCCCCCCCCACCGGTACTGGAAATTTATATTGGAAGACAATGGAATAAAATGGGGAACATAAAAAAGAGATTTATGGTCGACGTTTTAAAAAGGAATGCAAGGGCTGAGATCTCAACAGCCTGCGGTGGAAACCCGCCAACGTAGGTTGGGAGACAACTTCGACTTGTAAGGCGTAGATATTAACTTGTAAACAATACGTCCTATAATAGTGGTGCAAATTATCAAGTAGTAGTGTGCCACAAGGCAATAGAACCTAAAAAAAAAAACAGAGTCGTATTCGGTGCACAATTGCAGGATTTAAAAACGATCCAGGTTTTTTCGAAAAACGATACCGTCGTACACCGTGCCAAACGCACGACCACTTGTTTTGTGCCACATGTGGTTTTACCGTTAACTTTGATCGCCTCCTACGATTCAGCTCCTAAGTTTATTGTTTCTTTATTATTATTTTTTTGACAATGTAACTATTTCCACATAACGAAACTGCTTGCAAAGCGATGTACCCTCCATATTTCATTTCCCTCGCCAGTTGGCCTGAAAAGGGATTTTTGATTCACTCTGTAAATGAATAAAAGCGGATGCAAACCTATTTACGTTGCCTTTTCTACTTAAATGTCAGACTGCCTGATAGGGATGGGTCGGTTTCATTTTTTTGATTTCGGTTCCGGTTTCGATTTTCAAGCCCAAAAAACCTCGGTTTCGGTTTCGGTATCGGTTTTTGCCACCATCCACCCCAACCAGATTTTCCTAATTTTTTTTTTTTTTTGCAACAGTTGTATTACTAGCTTCAACTTACTCCTGCTTTCACTTTCAGCAGCGTCATAGACCGTGGGTCTAGCTGTGCCACCATTTTCCTCTACTATTTTCGTTTTAATAGCTAGGAGCTTTGCTGTCATTTATACGTAGAAAATGATAATTATTTAAAAAATGTAAAACAACATCATCTTTTTGATTTTCGAACACCGTACGAAAAACCGACACAAAATCCGAATCGGTTTCGGTGTCGGTTTTCAGTAAAAACCGAAAATTCGGTTTCGGTTACCGACCCATCCCTACTGCCTGAACGGGAAATTGAACCTACGATCTTTCAAACCAAAGGCCGAAGTTTTATCACTCAGCCATACTCAGAAATCGTGAAATTACCTGGACTGTAACTAGGTAATTTCACGATTTCTGAGTTTAGTTGAGCAATAGGACTTCGACCTTTGGTTTCAAATGTCGCGGGTTCAATTCTCCTATATGGGAGTCTCACATTTCAGTCCAAAAGGTAACTGAAATTGGTTTGCATCCGTATTTATTTAACACTTCTCGGGCCCATTTGGCTTTCCGTTCCGTTTATCATGTACATCACAACCTAACACTATGCTGTCTCTGGAACCCTCAAGAAGTCCATCACGTTTGCCATCGACACTTTAAAATACATCATGCATGCCACGTCCAATGCATGCCACAACAGCAAAGTTTACAAATACGTCAATATTGTATGTATGTTACACAGCGTTATCTCAAACTCACTGACTGTATTCGACAACTGAGCAAGTAGAAAAACACGAGAGACGACATCCAGCCACAGAGCGTAAAGCGGGTTACAAATGATATAAAAAGCAAGGGGGAGGGGAGGTGCCACCATAAGCTGAGCCACGGAGATATCAAAGAGGCGCCTACTTACCCTATTTTGCCAGTCTAGATCCCTGAAGGCCCCCCCTGCACTCGGATTGGTGGAGTGAAACAAAGGGGCGGGTGGGGGGTTGCTCACTGCTATCCTACTGCTGGGCAAATAGCGTGATTCCAAGCTTTTGCCTGCCTATAAACATGCATGCAGGCTCATTAGTTACACACAAGTGGGGGCCGCAACAAGCAAAATGAAAGCAAGTTAAATGGTGAGCGCAAGCGAGATAGGGAGCAGCTGCCTAAAGCCCTGTTGCACTCTCGTTATTAACGAAAACGTTTTAACTTTTTTTTTTCTTTTTTAATGTTAAACAATATAAAGATGCACACTTGTTATTCTGTTTGGTAAACCCATGCAAAAAAGTGCCAGATCTAGACAGGAAGTGTTTGATTTGAATAGAACTTATAATAGGTGCAGTTTACACGCATATCAGGTGCTCGAGGGTTAATAATAATTAAATGGGGAAGAGCACGACACAATACACAATTGAGGAATTGTTATTATTAGTAAACTTCATATTTTTTGTATAAATAAATCAATAAAGGTTCAACCACATTAAGGGCACGTTCACGCAACCACTCGCTTTTGCATTCTCGCAGCTTGAAGCTAGAAATCACCTCAAATTCCAACATGGCGGCGGTTTTATGTCTGCCACCTCGCAACGAAAACAGCAACTAACGTGAGTTCTGAAGCGTTTGGGAAAATTGTTTCGTCATGAGGAATTCTTTATATTATTGGCACGGATTATAAGACTGCAAGTATTTACTCAAACGATGTCGGATTTAGCTAATCCATTTAGCGTTGTTACCATGGCAATGTCACTTTTGCCTTCGTGATTGAGTTCTAGCTGCGAGAATGCAAAGGCGAGTCGGTGCGTAAACGCGCCCTAACGGTTCGGAGCCGGTAGGAAGAAACCTACTAAGACCAGTCCATAAAAGGGGAGGGAAGTCAGGTAAAACAGAAAAAAGTCAAGGGACAAGTGGAGCGATCAATTCTGGTCGCTATAAAAAAGTCCTAAGGCAAATTTTATTTAATAAAAATTTAAATTGGCCAACTGAACTCCTTTTGTTCCTTTCACCTTGAGTTTCGAAATAATTCTAACTTTTTTCCACGTTGAAGCAGGCGCGACACTTGATTTAGGAACAACCCCTATTTTGAACAAATTACAGGCTGCTTCACAGTATAATTATGTGCTAAGTTATATCTAATGCAAAAAGGGCTTTTCTACAAAGAATACATAACGTTAATGGCAAAGCTAAATACTAATACATAGTCATTTTATTTTAATTTTATTTTACAGTTTAGCATGCAATGCCGTCCCTCTGTAAATTTCTTTTCCAAAAAAAAAAAATCTCAGACGACTCCTGAAGTTAACATGCAAATAATTTAAAGAGAAAAAAGTGATATATGAGAAACAGGACCCACACTTACATTAACGATTGCGAAAGTTTCCAGTGAACGAAAATCACTGCTCTACACAGTTTGAATAATAATCAGATCTGCAGTGGGCCTATAATCCTAGTTTCAAGATTTCAATGTCACACATAATACGGCTATATGTAAAACTCTCCTTACTACGAAGGACGTTAACAAGGTTAAAGTTTGAAATGTACGAACCTGGACCAAAATTAAATCTACATTTGAGATGTAATTTATTACATTAAAAGACAAACAGATGGAAGCCAAACGCATCAACGTCAAAACACTTCTGATATTTCGATATTAAGAAATATATTTAAAAACATTGGCAACGCCTTTTCGAAAGCAAATTTAAGAAGCCAGGTCCAGACTCACGTCATATTATTCAATTAGCAAACAGTGCCTATTAAAGGTTCCTCCCTCGTTTTACTCTGCTATTTATGTGTCTGATGACGGCCCCCATGTATGGGCGGAAATATTGAGTTTTGAAATTTTTATGTCAAGGATGAAATTTATGGAGTCAACCCATAATCACCACTCATTTTTTTTTTACACAACAAAGCATCCTACTCCTCACCTTTCAAGGTACACTAATCTGAGAAACAAAGTAAAGACAACTGCCCCGAGTGGGTCTCGTAACCACGACTTCTTACTGAGTAGCCGGCACTCTAACTACTGCATTACCAGAGCGAGTACTGGCTCTGAGCTTAGTAGCTGTTCAGTCTTTCTCAGTGGTGACCGAAAGACCACAAACAACCACAAGGAGTAACCAACTTGCTTCATGTCCTTTACCCTAGAAACAACTCAGGACTGCGTGTCTTGTAATCTGACCAGGCCGGTCTTTAATGTACATTATTTGCTTTGTAAAACTTTTACCTTGTGGTTTACGGTATTCTATACTTATTTCTTACATTTTTTCTTGCGTGGAGGTCAAGAATCAAGTTGCTTTGGTTGTTTGTGATATTTAGGTCACCACTGAGAAAGATTGAACAGCTACTAAGCACGGCTGGAGCCTGCAACAAGTATCTGCGACGGTGGCACAGTGATTACAACGGTCAGCTGGTAAGCAAGACTCGGTTTCGAGTCCAAGTTGGGGCAGTTACCTTTTCTTTCTCAGACTAGTTTGTTTTATATTCTCACAAGGCCAGTCTTTAATGCACACTGTTTGCTTCTTTAGCCCTTTATCTTGTGAATGACCATGTCCCTTACGTATTTCTAATGCTACGTCGCCTAATCTTTTAATGCTTAGACGACGCAGTGACGTGAGTTTGAAACGGGAATAAGAAGAAAATGACAACTACCAAAGGTGGAAATAATTAATGTGCCATGAGTCGGTACCTGAAAAAATACAAGGCCAGGTCATTTTTAATAATTTTGCGGTCCCCGCGCACACGGCGATCAAGCTGCGCGACTATGTCGCTGCGGCCAACGAGAATACTTACGACATATGTAGCAACGCGCCCTTGGCCGCAGCGGCCACTCGGATCCCAGGCGGTGCATACTTGTTCCGTGTTCATTTTTCACCTCGTGATCGAAAATTATTAAAGGAAAACAGGCGTGGCCGCGCGGTACCTCGCCGTGTTTTTTGGCAGCGACGACCATTGGCCACCGTGTGCGCGGGTGGCCTTACTGTCTGACGACGGCAGGGCATGGCCAATGTTTTTAATGTAAGGACCTTTTATAAGAAATGTTTTATCGTAGTGCATGCATGTGGCTTCCATCTCTTTACAATATTTTATTGCACTTTTAATTATTCATCGAAAGACATATTTACAAGTTCAATATATCCCTCACAAAAAAACAGAATCAAAACTATAAATTAAGTGAACCAAAGTGTGAAGTTCCTACAACATTGCTAACTATTCATGCAGTGCAATACTGCCTCAATGCAAATCAGCATGACAGTGACTGAATGAAATGGATTGTAATGTAGAAAAAGTACCATAAACTCCTATGTACGCAAACTGTTTGAACTGGTTCTGAATACGCAGACAACAATAGTTTGGCTACAGATCAAAGATATGACATTCTGTTAATTTTTTAATTGCTTGAACATAAAACAGTGTACCGAACAAAACTGCAAACTTCGTGCGGTACCGTTGCTACTTACCAACATATGAAAAAAAAAATAACATGAATAGTAAAGTATAAATACATCGTATAGTCTGAGGAAATACATTATTTTCTTTAATAAAATGCACACTGGCAGCACAAAAACTGTATTAGCAAGCGACAGCGGTAATTCTTGACAGAAATTTAATTTTCAGTGTAAGGTTACGATGAGTATATCAGTATTTTATTAAACAATATGAAAATTGTGTTGGTCACGCCATGACTGATACATTAATTTCACAACTAAAGCAATTTCTTGAGTATGGATGTAGCAAACGAAACACCATTCAAGACGGCGGAATTGTTGTGTTGGCTGTTTTAACAGTCCCTCCTGTGTCCGGGTTTTTACCTTGTGACCAATGCCAAAAAAAGGAAAATAATTGGCCGAAAATTAAGTCTGTTGTATTATGAACTCGTTGCTTATTTGTCCTGTAAGGGAACGTCTCATTCTGGTTATTAATTTCACACATTTACTAGAATATAGCAATACATATATCAGTTGAATGCTCTTCAACTTGAAGAACAGAGGTTTACTACGTACAAACACACGCCACAAAGGCAAGTAAGTAGGGTGTCAACAAAGGTATTTTTTTATTATGACAGTTTGCGTCCAAGTGGCTTTTGCGTGGTTGTGACCACGAGTTTTCTTGTTAGGCCATGTCACTCTTGTACTCTAGAGTTCGACGAGTTCGACGATTCAATTCCCGCTGGGGAATGTTGATAATTAAGTCCGAAGGGCATTGAAATAGTTCCGCATCTGTATATTCATCCGGCTGACATTACCTTAATTGTCTTCGGGGCAAAACTTCTCTCCGCTACTGTATCTTTTCCAGCCATCTCTCGCTCACTACTTTAAAACTCATCAAGGGGAAGGGGTCTAACCCCGGCATATTCTCCGCAATATTACAAGTTACTTTAAGCCTTGTCTTTGGGAGTCCATAAATTTCACACGAGTCAACAGCAAGAAGAAAGAACCATGCAATTGCGATAAAAGGGTGTTGCAAGAGATTTACGCCTTTTCTTATTGCCACGCTTCGACAACCATAAAGCCATCTCCTTCTTTCTTTTTTTCAACTAACCATTTTTCGACGACGTCCCAGTTCTCGTTCCCAATTGGGCAAGTACTATAAACTAATTAGAAGGAAGCAGCGTTCCAACCGACCATTCCTTCCTGCCTTCAGTCGAGGTGGGGAATGGAGGGACGGACCGGGGAGGGGGGGTTCAAGAAGGGGATGAGGAAGAGTGACTGTAAATTTTCCGCTTATTGTCGTCCGATAGGAGGTCGTCAAGATGCGCATAATCCCGTTACCAGACCCCCGGGTCACGGAGCGACGATAAATATCCATGTTACGGCCCATCGAAACGAATAATTATGTGTGGCCCCGGTTGGCGCGTTTTACTTTCCGATACGTGGCACGAGCCCTGCAATCCCATCGACCACGAGTATACCGAAACTGCGTCCCAAACTTAACGACAAGATTTCGGTTCTAAACTTGAAATGAACGAATCGTGCTGTAGACAAATAAAGTGACCTGGCAGAAACAGATGTTTTTATTTTATGAACAAGATATGGGTTCCAGTTCCGCTTTGAAGTGGAACCATGGTTGACATTTCAGCTTAGTGCCCAGCATAAAATTGGGTTTGAACTACCGAAATCGCCGCCCCATTACGCATTTCAGAAAAACACACAGAGAATTACGAGTTCGAGGAACTTGGCCCTTGTTCTTAATCATCAATGAAAACGAAAATAAGTTAACTCTTCCGGTCAAACCATAATAATGTGTCCACGAGCAGACCTGAACAATAACTCACTCAGAAACATCACTTTCAGCTTCGATTGGGGCGGATCTAGGAATTTACGGTGTGGAGCGCGGAAAGCGGAAAGCCGTTCAGGACTTTCTATTTTTTTCCCTTTATGTAGTTGGCCCCACCGACCGGGGAGGGGGGGGGGGGTATCTCACCCCTTCCCAAAGATCGGCCCGGAGACTACTGTGTGTAATATTTGGATGAGATTTTGGGAATGACCAAACGTTTGTGTTCATATAAGCTTTTAGTGTATCCACATTACGTGAGGTCGGTGGGAAATCCTTGGTTCGAGGCCCAGTCAGGGCAGTTGTCTCTTCTTACTTTCTAGGATTTCTGTGTCTTGTTTCCTCACAAGGCCAGTCTTTAATGCAGACTGTTTTCGCTAACCCTGCATCTTGTGATTCCTCTTTATTTTGGTGAGGTCATTTTAAGACATTACCCAAACATACGTAGCGTAGAACAGTAATTCGTGGAGCATTACAGGACCTCTGAAGGGAGGAGGGGAGAAGCTGTCGCCCTCCCCCCCCTCCCCCTCCAGGTAGATCAGCTTCTGTTCTCACGAGTATATTATATCTAGCAAGTTCCGAAACACTGAAAAATGGTCGTAATGTCGGTCATATTATTGTTTTAAAAAGAGTACCTCCAAATTGTAGATTATATGGAAAAAATAGATCTGCGCACTTTCATTAAAAAAAATGTGAAACTTTTGTATGAAGAACGTAACGTAGATGCCACAAGCAAAGTAGGCGAGTTAGGAAGTGGCGGATAGTAAAATAAACTGCAATGGGATTTAGTCTTTATGGTACGAGTAAGCTATGGAATCATGAACGTACGGCCTGATTATTACTATGATCAAGAATTTATAGGGGTTAGGGGGAAGACGAAAACAGAATAATTACTTGATTAACTAGTTTCAGGGTCAGCACAAGAAAACCCAGCATAGCAACTTCACTCCTCCAGTAATTTGGCCGTTTAATTCGCAAACACAGATAGTATCAAATATAACATAAACTTTACTAAGTTACTAACATTCAGAAGTGGTTAAATTAAATTATATTAATTCAGTGCCGTGAAATAACGTTTCCAGTTCATCAAATAGCACTCCGTTTACGTCGGTTACCCACCGAAGGGCAAAACGACGGCTTTACTGCACAACTGATTGGTACGGCGTGAAGCAGCTCGCATCTGCGTTCTATTCTAGTACATCGCTTTGAATTTGCATTAGTTTTCTATTCCGATCTCCATGGCTTCCTTCTAACGCGCAAAGCGGATTGCAAGACACTACCACCCCCCTCCTCCCACACTCCCGGCCACCCTTGTTTAATCTTCTTGAGATGGGATTTACCCAAATTCTTCCTATACAAACATGCCACTTACAACTCCGGAATTATGTCATTTATGGCTCACTTTGTAAACATTAAAATTAAAACACCGTGTGAACGATAAGGGAGCTATCCAAATGTAAGCACGAAGTGATAAAACTGTTAAAATGAAACGACGACAGCTCGGCCGCCTGCAAAGGCTTCCTCAACTACCTACGGGCACTGCGGGAAGCCGAAGTCATCGGTGCTACACTTTGGCACAGTATTAAAGCTTCCTACAACGGCTCCTTTATTTTATGCCTAGTGAGGGCCGTTTGCTAGTGAGGAACGTTAAAGAAATTCCGTTCGTACAATATTCAGTGTCCATTCCAATTAAAAATAATAATCAATATTGGTATTAGTAATAGTATTAATAATCAATCAGTCGCAACAACTTTTCAACTTTTTGTTTACTTTAAAGAATTTTCAGTTACGGAACAGATAGCCAAATGGGATCGGTTAAAGTTAAACGAATACAGACGCAAGCCTGTTTCCGTTTCCTTTTGGACTTAAATGTCATATTGTATGAGCAGCGAATTGAACCAACGACCATTGAAGTCAGAGGCCAAAGTCGAAGCTCTCAGCTAACATAACGACGGTTTTTTTTTTAAAAGCATACTACAAAAGTCTTGTGCTTTTGTAATTAAGTGGCATAACATAATTAGGCAGCAACTAATCGAAAAAGTTGAAAAAATTGTCGTATCAAATAATGCTGAAATTTTTTTGAAAAACCCTGAGGGCTGTCACTAACTTTCGTAAGAAAAACAATCAAAATGTGGCATAATACGTTAATGGAAAAATTGCCAGTATTCCGAATGCTCCCTAAAATTGAAGTGATGTCATAATAGGAGTTACCACTAGAACCTCATTTGGGTACATTTGGAAGAAATGGGCTGTTGGATGGCACTCAACACTTGACATCATTT
>JAHWFP010153293.1:0-15310 GCA_023313725.1 Lithobius niger | reverse complement strand
ACACTTGACATCATTTGGGTACACTTGGAAGAAATGGGCTGTTGGATAGCACTCAACACTTGACATCATTTCACGTGTGCGTTCGAGTTTGAGCCAGCGTTCAGAAAATGAACCTAGATATTCTTATACTTTTTGTTTAATATTTCAAAATCAAACATTTTTTTTAATTTCGGCGTTAATCTCGGCGTTAGCATCATTGCCTGGATTTAAAGAAAAATGGGCCGAACAGTAGCATACTGAAACGGTGAAAATCAGAAAAACTGGGGGGAAAACAATAGGCTGTCGCTACTGACACTGACTGAAAAAAAACGGAAGATGGAAAATATCGTGAGACTTAAAGGTACACTGTGTATGGCTTTCTTGTATGCCTCAGTTTTGCAACATTACTTCAGATGTGTGTAAATGTTGCAAAGGCATTCATTTTCCCCCTCGTGAGAAACGGTTTTGCTACATTCTCTCTAACCTGTGTAAATGTTGCAAAGGCTATTTCGCACATGATGCTCTAATATAGAAAAACTATAAATCCGAAAAATCCGGAACTTGTCCAGTAAATCAATTAGGATGTATCCACTCTCCATATAATCCGTAATGCCTACGTTGCTAATGCCACCAAAACTTCATGTTTATGTAATCCTTATTTACAACCAGTTTGGAAGTAGGCAAGTGTTACATTGCTTTACAAGACGGCGGCTTCTACACGCCGTCGTATTTTAATAACCAAATTTCCTGAAAGTTGATCCAGCGTTTCTATTTCCTTCTGATTCCATGACTCAGCCAAGACGAAATTAAATAAAATATAAAAATTGAATAAAAAAAAAACCTACAATGCAACCCCCGAAGACGACGGAAATAAGAAAACTCGTTAAATTCGCCCGCAGGACGAAAACAAAGGGGATTTAGGGCGATGTTCGATTCAAACCTTAGAAAATTGCATTTGCTGCCAAATAATGTTCAACAAAGTAGACGACTGTTTTCCAGTTAAGGTTTCCGTCCATCATGGAAAACTGAATAAAAAGGAAGGGAAACATGGAGTGCAAGGATGCAGAATGTTTTACGATTGTTTTTTCCTAGTCCATGTTCATGTCATTTCGGCGTATTTCACGAAGTATGCTTTTATTTGGCCGCTTGAAGGCGGAGTCATTTTCCATTGGCCTGTAGCAAGCAATGATTGTTTTTTTTGTATCTTTCCTCATCCAATACTTAGTACACCCCTTTGACGCCTCTCATACCAAGAGCGCCGTAGTCAATCGAATCTTCCTTCTGCTGCAACTAGACAGAACCGTAGGAGGCATCAATCTCACATACCAAATCTTATGTGGTTTTATTAATGTTATCACTGATTACTAAAATACTTACTAAAATACTAAAAACGTAGTTGAAATAAAGATACAAAACATCTACAAGTAATGAAATTACCAGGGGAAATATTCGAGCAAAAAGGAACTTTTTTTATTGCAACAACTTTTAGCGAAAATATTTTGAAATACAAAATACTGCAGGTTTAAGAATCTACCCATCACCATGTATTCTGGTCCGAAAGTCTGTAAATTGAACAAAACTGTAGCAACATAATGAAATTTGACTTCTTTTGCCGTTTTGCGACACATGTATAAAATTATAAAGTAAAAAAAAACTACCACTTATGGGTATATATATATATCACATCTGGATATGCTTTTAGTCGTGAATCTGTTAAAATATATCATCCTAGGATAGATTGATATATATATATGGGTATATGGGTATATATCAATCTATCCTAGGACGATATATTCTAACAGATTCACGACTTAAAGCAGAGCCAGATGTGATAGTCCCGCTTTGAGGCTATGGAATGGCAGCCGCCATTAAGATTGGACTTGGTATGCAAATTCAGTTGCAGTAACTCGAAAATGTTGGAGAAACTCTAAGTCAGACGAATACGGTAAAACACGCACAGCTACAATTACATTGGGGCACTGTTTGCAAAATTTATCCTAGCACAGGCAAAAGTTTGAACTAATTTTCCAATAGCTATTCGATTTTATAAATTGATGTTGGCATAGTTTTTAAGATATACAGCGTTTTCACGTTTGTAGCAACCTGCCTTTCATATATGCGTTGCCTTCGTCATACAACATAAGACTGATTACGACTGGAATAAAGAATTATGGGATGTGTATCTCACGAATCTCATTCAGGCTAGAACAGAGGCGAGAACGGTGTGCAAGGTGCGCCATGTTTCTTCTGTTTTTTAAATTGTTGTTTTAATCTGAATTGCTCTTATGCTATTTGTAGGGCGTTACAAAAATTTTTTAAATAATATAATTAAATAAGAAAATTGTAAGATTGGCCTCTCGCGAATCTCATTCAGACGAGAACCGGAAGTTAGCTGGCGCATGTTGGCATTGCAGATGTCGGCCAAGTGCCAGAGCGAGTGCAGAATATGAAGGTTTGGAATGCATTGTTTCTAGTGCAGTTGCAACCCCACGACCTATCTACCTGACCAAGCTGTCGACGCACCATTAAATCTCAATCCCCCCCCCCCCCACTCTATCTATCTAGACATATTTATTTATCTTAGTGAAGTTGCGATGGAGACTCTGAGTGATGCGGTTTTGGTTTCGGAGTGGCAACCGCCAACTAGCAGCGTTGTTCGTTGTTTTGGTTTCTTTCATGCCATCTGTCGGCGTTATGTCAGGTCTCACCGATGAAACTGCATTCCGCAATTTGCAACCTAACTCCTAACTTCGTTACGCCATAGATTAGAAAGTTAACTAGATGTAGCATCTTATTTCTTCCAGTCCTACGCGGGGCCCTAGCGGTAATTGCGGGTACTAATACCTCTTATAATGCTTTGCCTTCGTGCTGCTTCGAAGACAAAAGCTTTAGCAGAGGTACTAGTAGCTGCAACTACCGTTAGGGCCCCGCATAGAACAGACTGAAGTAAGATGCCATATCTAGTTAAATTTCTTATCTATGGTTACGCTAACAGGTACGACTCCGACATTTATCTTTCTTATTCTTTTTCAACTGTTATTATTGGAGCGAAGCGAGGCCGAAGGCTGAGCGCAGCTCCGTTTATGAATACACTCGAATGCAATCTTTGTACTCGCATCATGCAATAACGACTGTATGAATTAAGACCTGAATTTGCACATTGATAGCGGTACACCCAGAGGTGGTTTGCAATTTTTTTTTTTAATCGGACATGTTGTTGAGGAACAACGCCATCCAGAGACACGCTACTGAAGCAAGTGGACAAGAAACAAGATATGATGAGCAACCGAAAAGATAAGCCACAACGCTGTCTTAAATGCACTCCCAAACAACTATCGGTAAATTATCGATTCATTGAAGCACTGGGTCTACCAGTGAAGATCAAGGACAAGAATTGTCTACGGGAACGCAGCCTAAAGGCAACAGAATGGCGGACAAGGATTGCTTCAACTGTCGTGAACTAGGCCATTTTTCTCGATTCTGTCCTCACCGGAAGAAAGAAACCCTCTCTTAAATCAAATATTGCTTGCCTAAAGTAAGGCCAAAAAATGTTAAAGTCTGGATGCGAATAACTACTGTGTTGACCCGCCTTTCTTCCATAGCTCTTCCCTTTAATAAAGTCAACACAACTCACGGAAACATGTACGTTAAATACCTAACTCTTTTAATGTGACTTACTGAAAATCTTACTGTAAATGTTAATAGCAAATGAATACAATACAAACTCAGTTCACGTGGATGCAAAAAATAAGCATGCCACACCCATTAAGCCGACGAAAGTTGGAAGCGATTGTTTAATTATAACGCTGCTTGTATTTTCCTCCGCCCAGTATCCTCTTAATGCACAGCGGCATTATCTCGCGGGTCCAGGCGTCCATTAACGACCTATCAAAACCAATTTAAAGTGCCTTTAACGTTTAAAAGAGCTGCCACGAGTTAAAAGTCAGCAATTTCATTGAGAGTCAGGTCCTGGCCTCATAATTTGTCCCTAAATCGATATTTTCTAGACTTTAAGGTGCCAAATTCACTCAGTTTTACTTTCGCTGACGTAAACAAATCGCCAGTTTGCCAACAAGCGAATGTATCATGAAAAGGGGCCGATTTGTAAAAAAGGCATTATGATGATGCGAGGCTTATAAATCCGCTTCGTCAAAACACGCTTGGATTTGCTTTTGCTGACATAGGGATTATCACTCGATGCAAAAAGAAATGGAAATATCACGTGTTTTCGCGGATTAAATTTTGTGAAAAATTTATTTTTGCTTAGTATGCACAAAGACGCACCACAATAATAATTCAACAGATAAAGATCCAGGGAGCCTTTTGACTGGCTTTATAAGCCAGCAAGTCGTGTAAAACACAAGGGTTTAATTTTCGATTCAATTTGTAGGAATCTTGTTCACAATAAAATGGATAAAATCACTGAAACGTAAGCGCAACAACAGGTCACGTTGTTGGCGTCAGGGCCGTAGCAAGGATAAAGGAAGCCTTCCTGGGAGTGCCGCGCCGAATTGCTACCAACCATGAAATCGTGGAAGAGGGTGGTAAAGCACAAATATATCTTTTAAGTTTAACGCCGTAAGAAGAGATGTGCCTGAACTTGGTTTAGTACTTGCTTTGCAACTTCCGGATGTGTTGTTGACCATGCGTTTTTTCTTTTCTTTTAATGATCAGATAACCAAAAATTGAAATTAAAGAAAAAAAGTAACATTCTGTAATTTACAATGTCAAACGGCAGTGCGTAGATGAATAAAGTGATGGTAACTTCTTTGCATGGTACCGTGAAAGGGGGTGCTGGGTGGTGGTGGAGCACAAACTTACTTTTTAACTGATGGCGTTGCACACAAAGTTACGTAACAGCATATTACATAATGTAGTATTTAGTTATGTAAGCCTCAAACATTCCTAACATTTTTCATTTCTCTTGAAATAGCAACCCAGGAAGGGTTGCTCAGTTGATTCGCCTCAGGCGCCAAGGGGGCTAGCTACGGCTTCGGTTGGCGTTATTTCCAAGATGGCGATTTGAGGGTTAACTTCTTAATAATTTTATCCGTTTTTTCGTGGACATGATTCTAAAAATTGAATCGAAAATTAATTGTCTTTTACATGACTCGTGGTCTTATTAGGCCAGTCAGAAAGATCACTCGTTCTTTATTCCCCAACTGCTCACAAAATAATTTCAACATGACAACACTGAATTCAACAACTTCACGTAGTCCATAAAATCTTATCAAATTTACTTTCAACTTCATGAAAACCTACACACAAAAAACATGCGTTTCGTAAGTGGTCCCCTAGCTCATATCCGCTTCAAACACGGTCTTTAAACTGTAAAGCGAGGGAAGGACGGGGGTGAGGGGGAGGGGAGGTGGTAAGTAAATTACTGGTTGACTGGGTTAAGCTGGTGGCGTACGGGGAACACGCTGCAAAATTGTTGGACGAGATGGAACGCACTTCTCTGGGGGATAAGACAAAGACAATGCGCGAATTTAAGAAAATTAACTAAAAGAAGCCTGTCTAGCATCAACTTAAAACTGCAGGCTCTATCGAAAAATTATAGGCCCAATTATATCTTGAGACTAGTTTTCACGAATGTAATTGTAATAGCAAGAATGTAAAAGTAATTGTAATAGCAAAAATCGGCAGCCTTAATAGCTTTTTTTATTTCGGTTAACGGTGGCTGTAAATAACGGGACATTCTATTTACGAATTAAAAAAAAAAAACTATTTCTTTAAATCTAGTTCAAAGAAATTTGCAATTCACATTTTTTTTATCGGCCTTCCAAAAAAATTCCGGCTAACAAAAACAACTCGTACATCACGCATGTTCAAAGGGAAAAAACGCTAATTAGTTGATTATTTATACATATAGCCACTGCGGTTTGGTTCCGTTAAATAATTTTTGTCCATCAAACCAATAGATTGCCCAATGGTCAACATAGTAATTGTTTTTTTAATATTAGGTTTGTTTATTATACGAGGGAGGTTCACGTTTGATCCAGACTTTATTAAATTAAAAAAAAAAAGTATGATTTTTACAAATGTAGTTTAGTTGTACTGCTACTAGGGGTGTGCGAGTACAATAATTTTAATTCGAGTCGAGCCGAGCCGAGTTTGCAATAGAAGAGTTGAGTATCGAGCCGAGTTCTAGTATTTGGTGAAGATACTTATTTTGCAAGCGTCCTTTTTTTTTATTTGTCAGTGTACAAATAACTAAAATGCTGCTTAACGGACTTGTGAGTCAACATGTGGAACTGGTTTTCCAGTTTTTACCATATAACTTTAAAATGGTTTGAGCTAGTGGCTTTTAATTTTCACCACTGGAAAGCTCTCGTCGAGACGATGAATTTGGTATATTTGAACGTCAAAATCGGTCAAAAATTGACGGAGTTATCGCATTTTCACTGGATTCGAGTTTTTCGAGTATGGATGCAAGCGACGAGCCTAGTTCGAGTACACGTTGTATACTTGGCTCGGCTCGAATTCTTCGAGTATCGCACATCCCTAACAGCTACTTTTCAACACACCGTCTCTTATCATTTACACGCTATTGCCATAGACGTGGCAGTTTATTTAACACAATATTGTTAGAAATAAAGATCTGCGGAAGCTTGCGATACCAATTCAGGACATACTTTTGAAGTTCATCATTGAATTGAAAATTAAAAGCGGTTTACCACCAAACGGAAGTTTGGAGCATCTAGCTCCATCTAGTTCTCTCTAGCGCTTGATCGCAGCAAGCAAAGGAATACACAAAGAAATATCTTGTAACACAACAAACAAGCCACGAGCCTTCTGAACTGTTGAGTACAAACTTGGTACCTCCTCGCGCACCTGGAAGAAAGCTGTAAAGGTTTAAGGTTAACGATATTAATGCCACTAAATGGCGCCACGGTAGAATATAAAGAAAATACTCTGGCGCCATCTAACGACAGTGATGTTGTTAACTGTTCCCAGGTGCACGAAGACGCACCAAAGTTTTACTCAATAATTAAGGAGGAACGTGGCTTGTTTGTTGTGTTTAAAGGTATTGCTTTGTGCATTCCCGGCTATACTTGTTGCGAGAGAGAACTCAATAGTACATGCTGCAACAAGGATTGTTGCAAAAGAATGGTGGCAACCCATCTTTAAGGTCTCGCAAGTGCTTTCTGAATGAACCAGACAGTCACATGACTGTTAGATAAGGACTGTAAGGTGGGTGGGGCAATGCCTCCCAGCGCTTGTTTGAGGCGCTGTCAAACGTGCTGTGTGCAGTGCAGTCTTGCGTTATCATGAAGCAGGATGATTCCTTGAGTTAACGATTCAGGCCGTTTTCCCCCTTTGATCTTGCACTTTGCCCTTAAAGAGTTGACTAGCTGCAGTCATCAAAGATGGTGCAGAAGTTCTTTAAAAAAATCCATAGAGATAATCACATTTGCAGCTGGTTCTTTTTGTTATCCGACAGTTGTCTAGAATAATTTCCTGTACGATCGTCCAGTTGGTATTGTTCACAGACATTAGCGGGTTTTAGCGGGTTTGCAGTATATATCATATTTTGAACGTATCGTCGGCCTCACGAAATTTACCAGCCCACTCAAACGCCCTGGAACGTTTCACTGTTTGTTCACCATATTTTGCCTTATTCTCAGAATTTCAGCTACATAAATATTTTCCCTTGTCAGGAATGCAATCCTAATACCTTCGTTGATCCACTTGCAGCAACAGCCATCTTGTTTTTGGCCAAAAACACAAACCGCAGAAACGAAACAACGTCACCACGACAATACCCACACTCTAAGGCCGCCCGCGCACTGAGCGACTTGGCCGCGCGGCCAGGTTGCTGCAGCCAATGAAAATGATTAGTGCGTGGTTTTACATAAACGGTAAGCATTCTCATAGGCTGCAGCGACCTGGCCGTGCGGCCAAGTTGCTCAGTGCGCGGGCGGCTTAGGCCGCGTTTACGCAGCGACTCACCTTTGCATTCTCGCAGCTAGAACTCAATCAGGATGGCAAAGGTGACATTGCCATGGTAACAGCGCTAAATGGATTAGCTAAATCCGACATCGTTTGAGTAAATACTTGCAGTCTTATAATCCGTGCCAATAATATAAAGAATTCCTCATGACGAAACAATTTTCCCAAACGCTTCTGAACTCACGTTATTTGCTGTTTTCGTTGCGAGGTGGCAGACATAAAACCGCCGCCATGTTGGAATTTGAGGTGATTTCTAGCTTCTAGCTGCGAGAATGCAAAAGCGAGTGGTTGCGTAAACGAGCCCTTAAGCTAACAACAATAGCATAGTTTGAATTTTGTTCTATTGTTAATTTTTCTGGAAAAATTTAAGTCCGGATCGAACTTAACACGGTACTTTTCGGTTTCAACGCAGTCAGTTACAACTGTTGGAAGTAGTTAAAGATGCTAAGTGTTATCAGGAGATAACAAATGCACAAAAGTCGGCAGGACATGGGAGTATCCATGCTGTAACTCTCTCTTTCTATTCCGCCACATGTCACCAGGGGTTTGCAAGTCTACTAGAAACAATGCATTCCAAACCTTCACAATCGGCAGTCCTTCAGACTTTTCGCCGACGCCGGTAACGCCAACATGGCGGAGCCAACTTCTTGTTCTGGTCTGAGTGAGATTCGCAAGAGGCCAATCCCACAATCTATTTATTTATTTAGTGTATTTAAAAAATTATTGTAACGCACTATAAAGAGCGTAATAGTTTCAGATTAAAATAACAATTAAAAAAAAAGAAACATGGCGGATACTTGGTGCCCACAGTTCTCACCTCTGCTCTCGCATGAATGAGATTCGTGAGAAATCACTGCCGTCGTAATCACTCTTGCACACGGGTGTGCGACAAGGCAATCGATATCAGGCCTATCACAGGCAGGTTACCACAAATGTGAAAATGCTGTATATCTTAAAAACGATGCAAACAACTATTTATAAAATCGAACAGCTATTGAAAAATTAGTTCAAACATTTGCCTGTGCTAGGATAAATTTTGCAAACAGTGTCACAGTTTGACTGTATAAATGTGCGTGTTTTACCCTAATCGTCGGACTTAAGTTTCTCCAACATTTTTCAATTACTGCGACTGAATTTTCCCACCATGTTTAGCCGTAATGGCGGTTGCCACCCCCTAATCTCAAATGTAGTATCACAGATGGCTGCGCCCTAAATCATGAATCTGCTTGTCCAGTAAATACAGTTTACCATACATCGTCCTAGATGTCACATCTGGTCGTCTGAGAGAGTAGAAGGAGAAATCGTTTTCTGGCTCTAGGCCAGTTGATTTAACATCGCCGAAATATTATTTACCAAAGCAATGCTAACAGACATTAATTTCCCGACATGGCCGAGAACTGGCTTGGAACCAGACGCCAACTCAGCCAAGACGAAAGATTTCTTTCACAGTCGGCCCTACTTTCAAGGAGAATTAAACGGTACTGCTTGCGAACTGACACATGCTTGGACTATACAGCATCGTAGGTTTTAACGTACGTTTTCCGCAAAAGTAAACAGCGGTCACTAGTTTGAGAGCTGACCGCGTGGGGTCAGCTCTGAGAACGTGCGGTAGAACATGGGTAGATTTGTGTTGGTGACTCCTCCCTCCCTTATGCCGTTCCTCGTATTACAGAATAAATAATGGTCGTGGTGGCTGAGCAGTGGTAGAGCTATGCCTAGTCGCCTGAAGAATTTGATCTCATTGGCAGTATAGAAAAAGAATCCGATTGCTTGTCAGGGTAGTGTCCTAAAATCTCTCTTAAGCATATCTCGGCCACTGACTGGAGGTTTCCTAGTTCCAATACCCAGATTCGCCCACGAAAGAGAATTTTCTTCGTTTTGGGTAAGTTTTTGACATGTAAATAACTTGTTGTGGGAACCAAGGACTTAGTATTGTGCACTCGTATAATATGTGAAATCGGAGCCAGTAGTACAAGCGGCAACAATAAAAACTAATATTTTGGTACCAAATGTACATAGGGTGATACCATCATCAAAGAATAAAAGAAATTAATTATATTTTTATTGCCTTTATTCTCGAATGATGGTATCGCGCTTTGTACATTCAGTACCGAAATATTAGTTTTCCAGTTGCCCCTTGTGCTACTGGCTCCGATTTCACATATTTGTTGTTGGACAAATCTGGGAAAATTTGTTGTTGGACAAATCTGGGAAAATTTGTTGTTGGACAAATCTGGGAAAATTTGTTGTTGGACAAATCTGGGAAAATTTGCTATTTTCTTGTGTTTTCTGCAGTGTTTTGGAGTTTTGGGGGAAGAATTTAACAAGTTAAGTTGGGAAGAACTCTTCCTTTATATTTACTTCTGGTTCGCCCCTCCCTCCCGTTACTACACTTGACTGCTTCTAACCAATGCCGGTTCATCTATAAGTGAATTAGTTTGGTTTAGATAACTAAAAGCTAAAAAAAATTACTACTAAAAAACAAATCTTAAAAACGTGGTGGCATGACTTCTGCTTGCCACGAAAACCGCTCATATACTTGTAATTTTACTGACCATTTATTTTCGACGTTACTGCGTACAGCTTATGACAGTTTTTTACCATCTTACACTGTAAGCCAAAGTTTCAGAGCTGAAAGGTGAAGGCAAAACAAAGCAGAGAGTCGACGATTGATTGTGTCCAGCAAGTCATTATTGTTTAAAGCACGGTGGTGACGTCACGCTAACAGATCGCTATGCTAAAAGTGTAGTCGTTATACACTGTTAATCTGAAAGCCCTCACACGTCACCGCCGGTAAATTCTGATAACCCATACTTTTTTTTATTAGCAACACGAAAAAAAATGTCGCAAGCTAAGCCTAACCCGGCAACCTTTCGTCCTGATGGTTCGAAAACTAGTCTATTGACTCTTTCAGACACACCTAAAAACCTGAGACTCAAGCGCAATAGCGTATTTTATCCTCTAGTCATATTTAAAGTATTAAAGTAGGCAAAACTACAGTTTTATGTTAAACAACGAAATTCGAAAATGGGGACAGAAGAAAAAGGACGTCTTTCCTTAGGAGTTACTTTCCTAGACAGAAAGTTTTACACTGGAAGTTTCAGTTCAGGTTGTAAGTAAAAATTCTGACATTCAATATAATTGACAGATACGATTAACAAATAAAAAAATTCAAAATCTAAAATGTTAGCTTGACGTCACGTCTTACCATTAAAACACATATCAGTGAGAAATAGGCGATTAACTGGCGATAATTGCTCATTTGCTCAAAACGGGCAGGTCCAGTGTCTAGGAAGTGGGGGGAAATCACTCGTGCTATGCGCTCGTGAGATTTCCCGTACCCCTCGACATTGGACTGCCCCGTTTTCGCAAACGAGCAATTATCGCCGGTTAATTGCCTATTACTCACGGATATCTATCATATTGTATCTTGAGCGAGCCTTACACCTGGATCAATTATCCAGTGTCCACTCTCTGCTTTGCTTTGCTTTCACTTTTAGCTATGAAACTTTAATTTGTAGTGTAAGATTTTGTACCTAGTTTGAGTTGGACGTTGAACTATCCAAACAACAGCAGCAGCAACAACAAAAAAATCTACGACAAATTTGTTGGCCACAATTCTCAACCTTTGATTCCGAAACGGTCAACCGCCAACTAAAATTCATCACACGAGCCATTCAAAATACAAGCATTATGTTTTAGAGTGTAATTAAGAAATTTGTCGCGTTTTAACCACTAGCTTCTGCGGTTGTTAGATTTGAGGAACGCCTACTTCTGGTCTTTTTACCGCCGTTTTGAATATGCCCTCACGAAAAACGCAACGCTAGGCAGTGTGAATTACGAGCTCTGCACAATTTCACGGCATTTCTACCGTATTTATTCTGCGCTTAAAGTCGTAAAAACGCACGGCATTGCATGAGAATTTAGCCAGGCGCTTTATGGCTTTTTGACGGTCAGTGCGTGAACTTCAGGGAACTCTCAATGCGTTAACTTTACGTGTATACGGCAGAATGCATGCAATTTCTTCTTACGAACCTAAGTAAGCAGAATTCTCTCCACACTTTTCAGCACAAACTTTGGGTCACTTGAAACGAAGGCACAACTGCAGTTAACGTGTTTGCATGTAAGCATAATAACCATCATCACAGAATAAGCTGAATAATTGCTAACGTGCTGATTCGCTAATGTTCCTGTTCGTTAAATAGCTCATAACCACCGTATAGTGACGTTAGCGAACTGAAATGTAATTGCGTTGTTAGTTCAGTAAATTATTCAGCATTTGCACAATACAAACCGTCGCTATAGTTTTATTGCAGAATATTAAATACAACTACACACTGTTACGGCAGCTAAATCGAGATACTAAGTGCTTTGCAAGACGCCTGAGAAAAGACCAACATTCAACGAGTTATTACTCCGCCAATTTGGCCAACGAAATCGCTTGGTTTAAATGAAAATTCAAGACGCCAATCCTTGGAAAGTGTAGACCCTGAACAGTACGCAATAGAGTTTTGAAATTAATTCTAACCGTCTCCAATCCTAAATTCACCGAAAGTCGGGTGCGCAGGAGAGGCGTGGAAAGGTCATGGAAAAGTCAGGAAATTTAGTCAAAGGTTCAAGGGAAAAAAAGAATAAAAAATTAACATGAGGATTTCAATCACTGCCTAATTACAAAATTAATGTTTGGTAACGTTTATTTTCCCGTAGGGTTCTGAACTCAGTTGAGCCACTTGGTCGCGTATTCCTAGTACAGAATCATTCAGGGTTAGGTCCATACTACAAAACGAAAACTTTCTCTTTACCCTGAACAATGGTTTAGCTGAGGGAAAAAAAAAGGCTTGCCGTGATATTAAAACATTTGAAAATAAAGAAAGTGAAGCTGTAAGCAGATACGATGCAGCAAAATTGCAGAATTGGAAGACGAAATGAAGTAGCTCAGTGGTTGGATTGGATTGTGAGAGAAAACATTGGTTTTGACGGCTACGTAATGTCGCATAATGTTCGTATGTATATAAATGTATTTATTTTTCACATTTTATTATGTTTCTTGGGGTGAGGGAGGAACAACATTTAGGCCTAGGTTTATCTGCAAAAAAAAATGTAAAAATTGGTGCAAAAAAACATCGAAATAACTGGAAAACATTAAAATGGCTCGGAATACCTTGAAAAGTCATGGAAATTTGTTCGATCCCTTTACCTTTTTTAGACAGCAAGAAAAGTGGGCGCGGTTCGCATGTTTTGCAGCGTGGTTGATTGAAACGTGGTTGAATTAAACTTTCAATTCAAGAACAATTTGGCCTTGATAACGTTTCATGAAGACGTCCTGCAAATTTGTCATGACGCAAACAACAAAAACAAACAACAACGTCGTCTGATGAAATTGGTCTCTTTCAACAACGATGTTCTGTGTACAGAAGTGGTTTTCCACCATCATCGTGATATACGCACAGCAAACAGCAAAAGATTCTTAAAGTGAAAAAAAAAATTACTTTAACAAAAGACAGTCTCGTGAATCAACTTTACGATGCGAGGGACATCTCAAATTTGGATGGGGGGGGGGGGGAAGAAATGAAGTGAGTGGTACAACATCTACCAGTCCAGTCCGTTTTAGGAGTAGTGATGACCCCCAACCTCCTTCAATGGAAGATTTGTAGCCTTTGGCTTTTAGCTCCTCGTCCTTGAGCTGTTAGGCCTGAGAGTCCTTAGATGGCCGTCTTTATAGGATCTATAATTCAGCCGGGTCAAGCGTGTTTGCGCCCGGCTACGAAGGGGCTGTTAGCGGGGGCAGTGATGGATATTGGCCGTGGACACGCGAGAACCAGGCAGGCATCTCGGTCTAATTTGAAAACGCTCGGCCCGGCCCTCCCTACAATATTTCATAGAGCCAAAGAAGCAAATATTTGCACGCCTCACGAACATAAGAAACGTGATTACAGTCCTTTCCCCACTTGATCGTATTGGCAAAACAGCCGAGCTGGATGGACGCTTCCCTTGCAAACACCTCACACTTTTTCATTATGGCCACCACCAAGAAAAACAACTGGCCGTTAAATAGGAAAATAGAAAAGTAGTACAATAACGCAGGAAAGGTTAGACACTTTACTAGGTGGAATAACACTTGAGATGTGCGAATATTACGGGTCTGGCCAACCCTTCGTAGACCTTTCGAATCACTGTAAGCCATCACTAACCAAGGGCAACTGGAAAAAACGTGAGCTTTGTGGGTGGCCCCTATAGTACTCAACACTAAAGAGCATGCAAAGCAGGAAGTCGAATAGGGTTGGCACGATAATCGATAATATCGCGATAAAAAAATCGTCGCTTATCGTATCGCACTTTTTCTGATTTATCGAATTATCGAACAACGCCTGATGCTTAAATTGTCATACCTCAGAAACCGTAATAGCTAGAAACAAGCGGTTTGTGGCGTTACGTGTGGAATTATAAGGGCTCTTCAACCAAGTGTGCAATACTGTTGCTAGCCACTGTAGCTGATTGGAGAGTTAGTTTAATGCAAACAATATTTAAGCATAGAAGTAACAGCACAACTGCTAAAATGTTTCAATGGTGAGTGGATTTTCATGTCTACCGGCCAAATGGCGAGTGCCACAGAATTCTCATTCACGTAAAGGTTGCAATGTAGGCTTCAGCCAAGATTTTTTAATACACAAAATTAAAATGGTGATTCTTGCCTCAAAATTTGTTTCAGCAAGATATTTTCGATTTAAAAATGTTATCGAGATAAAAAATTTTATATCGTGCCATCCCTAAAATCGAACTTTTAGTCTTCTGTACAGCGAAAGCTGGCAAGCGTATAGCAGTGACTTTGTTCGTCCGTCCATCCGTCGCTTTTTTCAACTCCGGAAAGGTACCAGACAGACAAACGGTTTTCACTATTAGATTCAGCGTCCAAAGTTAGTTTAAATGCGTAAAAAAAAAAACCGGAAACCGGAAGTATGAAGCGGAAATCGCCTAAAAGTGGCCCAAAAGTAGACCAGTTGTGACCAGGTAGTCGCTTGCCCTTGATTTTTGTTTTTGGTACGGTTTCTTCCTGAGGTTCAGCTAGTTTTTTTTTTAATTTCGGTTACGGTTCGAAGCGAACATTTTTTTTTTGGAGGGGGTTTTAACCAATTGTTACCAGTAACGGGTAATAGCACATTTTCTTTTAAACTGAACTATCACTTGTGTTAGTTAGAAAGCATAGTATCATTCTGAACGGCATGCTAGCACTCAAACATATTCTGAATCAAACTTAATTTAACCAAACTTTACATAAATAAAACAAAAATAATAAATTACAGAACTGCACATTCGTTATTAAAACTTTGATTGGTTATTGTTGGGATGCTATATACGGGGGGGGGGGGGGGGGGGGTTT
>JAHWFP010153291.1:0-27215 GCA_023313725.1 Lithobius niger | reverse complement strand
GATTGCACCAGTAAGGATTGTGATTGCTGCAGATGTTGCGGAGGATGTTGCAAGGGAAGCAAAGGAAACAAGAAAAGCTGCTGCCATTAAAAACTAAACAAACATTCTGTATTAATATGCGATTGATCTTATGAAGAATTGCAACGTCAGTTCTACGTAAATGATGCAGAAACTATTTTATCCAATGATGAGGCGAAACAATAAGTCTTTTTAACCATCAGATGTTAACAATTGTAAGAGTTAAAAATGTGTTTCTTAATTTGTTTACAATACCTCTTTTGTTTATAGCAGACAAAAAAAAGTTCATTAATAAATTGAATTCATTTATTTGAAATTTGTGTCGTAAATCTCATTCATTTCATTTTTCTTCAAACGATATAACAAAAATTGTTTTGCAGCGACAGGGGAGTGAATTATGGGTTAACGGAGATAACGGCTCAGGTCTGTGCCTCGTAATCCACACTTGATCACTGACGATGGCTCAGTGGACAAAGTTCTCACGATCGTCCTGCTGGCTGATAAGCAAACCCACTCAAGACCCATTCACGTTCCTGAGTTTTCATTGCTGTTATCGATGTTGATACTACTTTTCCTCACCTGTCTCACAGCATTTGCGTAAAAATATAATAAGTTATAAGTTATCTAAGCAGTCCAGCCACCACAAGCGAGATTTGCTATAGAAATGATAACAGAAGCAACCGCGTTGTTTCAAAACGTTTAGTGCTTTTTTTTTTACATTTTGTTTTCATTTTATACATTCCTCACACCAAACAAAGTTTCACTATAGTATTATGGCGAATTGCCTATGTTCATGTAGTACTTGGGGCTACTAGACTTACAGATAGGGCACCCTTACGACCACCGCAAACAATTGGATAAAACGCGAATATCTCCACTATAGTAATATGGCATATGGCCTCTATTCATGTAATGCTTGGGGCTACTAGACCTATAGATCGGGCTCCTTTATGACCGCTACAAACAATCGGCTAAAACACGAATATCTCCATTAGAGTAATATGGCAAATGGCCTCTGTTCATGTAATGCTTGGGGCTACTAGACTTAAGTTATAGATCGGGCTCCCTTACGACCGCTACAAATAATCGGCTAAAAACGAGAATGTATCCAAAAATATATGTGGTAGGAATTTTAACTTCGACGTCGTGCGTTTCATGTACCAAACCTCCCTTGTCACGAAATTTCAACCATATCAGAACAAAACAGCGACCGGTAACGTGTCCCAAACAGAGAAACACACAGACAAACACCCAATTTCAGTCGAGTACTGGACGTCGCTAGCTTCGCTCTCTCGGCCAATAAGCGTAACTGCAAGAACAGCTCATCATGACAGCAAAGGAGAAGGACTCTGAAAGACCTACTGGTAAAACAAAAATTCCCACTCCCTTCCCCTCCTCCCCATTCACCTAAAACATAAACACACTAAATTAACAGGTGTTCGATAAATTAACACTTCTCATGCAATAAACCCGAATATCATGAAGCAATCAGGACTTTCAATTTAATTGTACGAGAAGTGTTAATTTGCCGATCACTTGTTAATCTGGTGTGTGTTTAGGAGGGGGAGGAATTGGGAGTTTTCGGCTTTGCCATTAACTTTCAGTGAGCTACGCCCTCGTTACCATGGTGATTTCTTGCATCTAGTTGTTCCTTGTAACTCTTTAACTTAGTTTAAACCACGGCTGTGACGTCACCGCTAACTCAACGCCACGCTAAATTTCCGTAGGTTAAATCCCGTTAACCGTGAGCGGAAGTGTGCGTCATCGCAAAAAGTGTGGGTTATCAAGTTACCCCACACTTTTACCGATAACCCACACTTTTGCCGATAACTCAACACTTTTGACACTTCCGGATCACGCGATGGGAACGCACACACCACAACCAAAATTATACAGCGTTAAAACCGTAACGCTATGAAAACGTACAAGAGGAATTACTTAACTATCGGGATATCCCAAATGAAATCCTTTACCTGCTAACGCTCACATATCTGGCTGTCCCATTCCAAGTTTATTCCCTCCGTCTAACTCTACTCCCACAACCTAAATTGGAATGACCTTCATTCCTACCGATTCACCTATTAGGCTATTACTGGTGATTTGAAACAGTTCTCAAACTACAAACGAACAAAAAGAATTACTTACCTTGCGAGAATGTCGGCACAATGTCCTTCTATCCCTGCTTCATCACATATCGAAGTTTATTCTTTCCGAACAGAGCGAGCGAGCTAGCTTACAAGCCAAACTTTGCGAAACGACGCGTCGTCTAACTCCCACCCACCTTCCAGAAACTTGAGCGTAGCCTACAGTCTGCCTACCTGCCAAAGGAATCGTCCAACACCCACTCCCCCTCCACAAATTAAAATGGAATGACCTTCACTAATTTGACATAAGGTATTACCGTATTTCTTGAAGCAATTTTCACAAACACAAAACGTTTTAATTAAATAAGAATTAGCTTGACGTCCCAACCGTGATTTAAATAATTTATTGTTTAAATCGAGCGGTTATCGATTTTTAACCAACGGGTGCGATTATTGTCCGGTTCTCGTATGCAAATGGTCTCGGGCTCCGCCCTCAACCTATTTGCATACTCGAGCCGGCCAATAATCGCACCCGTTGGTTAAAAATTGATAACCACTCGATTTTAACCAATAACTATTACATATGGTCTGATGACGGTTCTGACAATACCCAAAACGTCACCAGTTTTTTAAGTATTTTTAACTTGTCGTTTTTGACGAAGGTATAAATAAAAACTAATTAAATCTAGCGAACTGTGGTCATGGTTTCTGTTTATTTTATCAAGATTTTACGTACTGAACATGTTATCAAATTTTGCTATCAACTAAAAGACTAGGCACGTAAAACTAGCGTAAAAAAAACGTAATCACATCTGTCAGTATGGTTGAGTACCATTCATGGACGAATTCAACCAGTATGCCAAATTTACGAACCTTTTCGCTTTTATTGAACATTTCGGTTCAAACTCCCGTTTAATGCACACGTAAATTTATTAAATTACCAGACTAAACTGACAGTTTCATTGCTCTTTGGACTAGGTTAAGGGAGAATTTAGACAGCAAGACCTCGTTCACCCAAAGCTATTTGCTAGTATATCGTTATTTATTATAACCAGCGGAAAGCCCGAACTAAGTTCTGGGCGAAGCGTATGTGTATACGAGATCACAAACAGTCGGGAAATTATGGGCTGCATTAAATAGGCAGCATTACAAAATGAAAGACCAGAGCAATTCTCTTGCCCTCTAACGCCAAGAATCCCCCATGCGGGCAATTATGGAACGACTGGTCGTAACTATTATATTATCTTAACCCACGTTAAATACGTTGTGTAAGTTTTAATCCAATAAACAGGTGGGCAACGAATACGATTAGATCAGGCGTGAGATAATTCCGATTTTTCAGGCCAATGTAAAATAGGCCTAAAAGCAAACACATTTTTAACCTGCAGTTGTGGTGGTTACTGCATTTAGATTAGGAGATAGCTGTTGTAGTGCATGATAGAGGAGTACGCCTCAACATTTGAAGTGGAGTAACTGTACAGAAGACCGGTGCGACCAGGCAGTCGCTGTAGCCGCTTGTTTTAAAATCGCAGCCTGAAGAAAACTCGTGAGCTGCGCCAATATATGGGGGAAAATACAAAGCTAAAATGCGCAAGAAAATAATGCAACCTACATAGCACAAATCATTTTCAAAACTATCACAAAATTGACCAAAATTATCTGTATTCTGCATCAATTAACTTGGTAGCTTTTTATAACACGTGTATATGGTGTAGCAGTCGTGGGGTTCGATCTGGTATTCTCTTGGTCTGGAGACAACGATGCTAGCCACTGGGCTGTACATGCACGTTTTGCTCAGGGAGTTCCTTCATAAAGCTCACGCTGAAAGGGTCAATTGAGTGGTGGGTATAGTTCAACAGTTTAGCAGTAATAGATTTCAAACATTGTTTTCCAAAATGGTTATTAACTTTTGACAAAATGAGTCGAAATCTTGCATCGGAAGAGTTGTCATATCACTTGGTTAAATGGCAATTACATCCATTTTGACATGCATGTTAGACTTTTGGATCACTTACACAATAACTAAACACAAGAATTGCGGTAAGAATACGTTACGCACGTCCGATATAACAATTTAATTACTGCATCACCAAAACACGATACGGAGATCGCCATTGTTTTGCTGGAACGCGTAGAAATTAATGCCGACAGATGGATCTCTTCGATTTCGACTCGCAACCGATTGAGATAGCTGTATTGACTGTACCCCTCGTACATGCACACGCGATATTGACGCGCATACAAGCAGACACAGAAAAGAAAGCAGCGCTGGTGTGTCCACGATCATGCGTAAAAAGGGGTGAGAATGACCGACCGACTTGACCTATTTACAAATCCCTCTATTGAATACCCAGTTTCGTAGTAGCTGGAGGGCAGAAAAACCCGTCCTGCCGCGCGGCTCACGCGGAAAAGTTGAGCCTACGCCAACTCCAACGCGCTGCCGATTCGCAGTGGATTATGGGTAAGCGATAGGGGAGAAACCAGTTTTCTTTTCTGCATTCGCGTCTACGCGCGACAATTACGCGTGTACGTGGACGAGGGGTCAGGAGCTCAAGCGTCTGACGACTCTAGCTGGCCACTACACTGCCGGCCAGCTAAGGCCGTCAGACGTTTGAGCTTCTCACAGTCAATACAGCTATCTCAATCGGCTGCGAGTCGAAATCGAAAAGTGACATCTGTCGGCATTAATTTCTGAGCGTTCCAGCAAAACAATGGTGATCTCCATGTCGTGTTTTGGTGATGCAGTAATTAAATTGTTATATCGGACGTAAGTAACGTATTCTTACCGCAATTCTTGTGTTTAGTTATTGTGTCAGTGATCCAAAAGTCAAACATGGAAGTCAAAATGGATGTAATTGCATACGTATAAAACTACAAAGTAAGCAAAATTTAATTGAACATGCAGTAGAACTTCCCATTGCGTAAATAACGAGCTTGAATGGCTAGCAAACGATGTAATACCATGGACGTAGCCTATTACTCTACGTGTGATAAAGCTACACGATAACACGAATCAGATTCTTTTGCAAAACAGATAACAGCTTCAATATAGTATTGTAAGTCAGCATCCCCAATTTTTAGGTTAGACAATTCCAAAGCAATATATTCTTTTTATTAATTTCTTTTGTGCCTTAAGTTAGCCGAAGCTATTTAATCCTCGTTTGGCTGAACCAGTTTTTTTTTTTTAACTTACGAGGCAAAATTTCCTGTCCACTATATCTAATACTTTGAACAGATATAAAAGAAGATGTAAGCAAGAAAACGTTCGTTAATGATAAACGGATGTCATTAGCTAACATTGAAGTTGTATCGCGAGTACCAAACTTTTCCCGAAACCCGACTTGGGCAAGAGTAAAATGGCTAATGCACTCCAGAAAACAAGCAACTCTATTGTTCAAACATTTTTGAATAAACAGACAGCATGGACATATATTGGATACGTGTATATATAATTACACAAGAGGTCAGGCAGCATGCACCGGCATCAGCAACAACACCGCGCGTCTGGTAGGTGGGAAACATTGGGGAAAAGCTTTTTCAGGACAGCATGCTTCTTGAAGGGGCATCTTCGAAACCGCCTTGAGCCTTACTTATTTCCGCCACCTTCCGAAACGAAGGATTCCCGGTGGGGGGGGGGGGGGGGGGGATTGGACTCACAGGATGAGCTGCTATTTCCACCAGCACGAACTACATGAACGTGGAAGAATATAAGAGATGTGATCATTAGAAAGAGAAGATTATAAGCAATGGGGGGGGGGGCGGAGATTTGAGACCAGGATGCGCTGATTGACTGAGCGAAACGAGTAGAAATCAGCGTTTGTAGCCGGTGTGGCTTAGTCAGTCAGTGTGACAATTTGAAGAAACTTAATTCGAACGAACATGGACATACACATGAGCTATCATGTATAACCAGTGTTGGAAACCGTGCATCCAACACCACCCGTGATTAGCACAGGCTTCAGCCAGTATGCCTGTAATAGGAACACAACAAAGGACTTCCAGATTTATAAATAGGAACCATTTTAGCCATCTTAAGATGTTTAGGAAATCTGCCATATCAAATTCATAATATGTACTCACAGTTTTACAACAAATTTTGTCATAGAGTTTTAGGTGAAATGCCATCATGCAAATAGCTTTATTTCGGTCTGTTCCATTTGATAAATTTATCGTCTCACATTCACGAGCTGGAGTTCAAATTATAGATTTTTCGCACTGTTGGTGTTACTTAATTTAAATGTAGTAAAGCATTTGAGCCACACATTTTTACTAAATTTAGCTGCACAATTTACAAAATTAACATTCGAAGCACCCCCAATCTTAACAGGGTCGGTCACTCAAATGCCACCTATATCAGTTATTTCATACTACTGATTTCTAAGAGTTGCACCCAACACATTTATAATATATTACGTCACGTTTTCCTCATCTCAGATGTCTCACTCTTTATTATTATTTCGTTATGATAGCCGCATTTTGTTTTCTGAATTTACTTTCTCGGTGAATTACGGTAATTTTTGTAATACTACCAAAATGCCTGACAATGCGGATTTTTAAAACAGTCTTCGCGAATTTTATTTCTAGTTCTAGTAGAACGAAAGCCACCTGGTGTATTCCACGACTTCAGTGGTTAAAATTCATTGGCTGGAGTAGTTCAAAAATTGTATTTACTTAGAAACGCATAGGCAAAGTCAACATGAACAACCGATTAAACATCCACCCACTGTCCTTCTTTCATGTCTTTTAATAGTTTGTCATGCTTAATTTTGAACCTTTGTTATGGCAGTCTTTTCTAATCCCCGTTTCCCTAGAAGACTGTGAAACCGAAATCCAGTCACTAAGTGATCAGTAATGGTTGACTGTAAGAAAAAAGAATTGAGGCAATCATGTTTATGAATACCGCGACCACTTTCAAAAATATAGTCTGTTCCACATTATGCTTGCAGAAAACTAACTGTATGATGCAACGTTTCCTTGCACTATCGAGTGCAAAAACATGTGGATATCACAAATGCAGAATCTACGCAGTTACTGTAGAGTCTACGAGTGGGATATTTACATGTTTTTGCACTCGTAGTGGAAGAAAACGTGGCGTCATACAATTAGTTTTCTGAAAACATGATGTGGAACAGAGTATAGTAATGCTTATGCGTTCTGCTAAAAATAATCTTATCATTGCAATCTGCTGTATCCCTTATGCTGGCAAAAACTGTTTCAAAAAACTCGGCAATCAGCAGTTAGAGATCTACACACACCAAGGAATTCCGTCACTTAGAATGCCGTTTTAGTCTTCTGTACAGCAGTACCGGGTGAGAAGACTATTGCAACGACTTTGTCCATCCGTCCGTCGCTTTTTTCAACTCCGCAACGGTACCAGATATTGACGACCATTGTTTGGAACGTTAGATCCAGTGTGAAAAGTTAGTTAAATAACATGGCAAATAAAAACATTGTTACTTCCTCATAGCTAATAAACTTCTTCGATGTAACTAAATTAAATAATATCATTTGATCGTCGAATTAAAATCCTAAATTCAAATCCTCAATAAAAACAAATGGATTTTAGCTTCGTTTAAAATAGTCTCGTCGCATTGTTGCATGAATGAATAGGCTTACCGTCGAACCAAAATCTCCATTAGGCCTATCTGCTACTTACGAAATTAAAACTGCATTTTTAAAATTGGTCCTAAAAAATGAAAATTAGGCCTAAAATCATGTTACCATGGCAACGTTAAGTTGCAACGAGTCGCTGTTGGTTTCATCAACAGCGTCTCTCTCGTCACTTCCCTACTACCACTGATCTACGTTGAGCGTTACGTTGTAACTCTGTAACTGTGTGCCTGAAGGTGCCCCGTGTTGCAAAAATATATAGGCTTATACTATACAACCCATATCTCCGTTAGCTGCTACTTACGAAATTAAAACTGCTGGTTAAAATTAGGCCTAAAACTGACAATTATGCCTAAAATGTAAAATAGGCCTAACAGCTAACACATTTTTAACCGGCAATTGTGATGGCTACTGCTTTTAGATTAGTATAATACAGATAGCTGTTGCAGTGCATGATAGAGATGTGCGCCTCAACATTGGAAGTGGAGGAACTGTACAGAAGACCGGTGCGACTAGGCAGTCGCTGTAGCCGCTTGTTTAAAACTGGTACCGCACTAGAGGAGCAATCACAATATTATTAGCTTTTATTGGTCATCATGGCTGAGCGGTGAGAGAGCTCAGCCTGGTTGCTGGAGGTTTGCGGATCTGGTCAAGCCTACAATGCTGCTTCTGGACAATCTTTCGGGCCCCTACGATGATCGGAGATTTCCCGGTTCAAATCCCCGGGTTGGCCCTTCCCTTTACCAGATATTTCTTCTTCTCAACAAAAACTATAAGTCTGGTAATGTTCAAAATTGTGCCGGTACAGCTACACGAGCGTTAAATTGCGTCGGCTGACTTAAGGCTCAAAGAAATTAATTTTAAATTACAAAAAAAAAGAAAAAAAAACTATCCAAAATTTCGACCAACATGCCAACTTTACGAGTCTTAACGTTTTTATCAGTTCGGTTTAAACTCAAACTTATTTTTTTAATACACACGTAAATTCATTAATTAACCGATTCAACTAAAAAGTTATCGATACGCCATTGGACTAGGTTCAAAACAGGAAACGAGAACAAATTCCACTGAATCTCTTTCACCCAAGGATTCCACGTTTTTATATTTTCGAAATGGGTGAAAAAAAAAAGGGAAAAACTAACAAGTTGATGTATTGGATGAAATTATCTCCAGTTAAGTTTTTTAATCGTTGCCCATTAATTTCTGTTAAATTTCCCACTGCGTACATGTCGCAGATTTAAGAGTTTAAAAAAATCCAAGAGCCCCTTTCCCAAATTCATTTTTTGTCAATCCAGTAATCAAGTAGGCACCTATTGCTTTCAAAAATAATCGAGGATACAGAAAGACCAGACAAATAGCCAAACAGAATGGATGACGAGAAGCTGCTTTGGCGATAATAAAATATAATAAATCCAATGAATATTATAAATAAAATAATAAAATACGGCACAATCCTTTGACATTTTGTTACTAAGTTGCGAAAATTCTAAAATAAAAAATATGACGAAACTCGTAAACACTGATTACTTATCTCCGTATTATTGTGGAAGCGATCTATCGACGTCATGCTAGGAACACATTCTCACATAAGGCTGCGTTTATCATTTTGCACTCGGCTCAAACACCAATCATGTTTTGCGCCCGACACCAACATTCTTTGCGCACGGTGGTAAAAAAAAAATAATACCATAGTTTTTGCACACGGCACCATACTACTTGAATTGTATATATACCGAGTATCCATCATCGTAAATAACAACTCGAACCTTATTTTGACTCCAGTTACAACTGACATTGTTACCATGACGACCCCAGAAACTGTTCCTGCTCAAGCTAGTGCATTGGAAGAAGACCAACCCGACGGAGGTAAGCGATTACCAATTGTTTTACTATAGATCAAAATAAGTCTCTGTCTCGGAGCGATATCTTAAGAGGGATTTATTTTTTTTGCGCAGAAGCACACCTCTTGGCACACGAGTTCGTAATTAACTACGCTCTAATGATGGAATATACCGTAGGAGTGTGCATCCGCTCAAAAAAATAGTCCCTGTTTTAAATATCGTGAGTACTTTCCTCTACTTGGAGAACTGCTCAACAGTCTCACCACACCTCATTACGTTTCTTAATTTCCCGAACCTTCAGCGTGTCGTTACTGTAGCGTTGGACTACGTTCTTGGAGACGGTTTTTACGCTCAATCCATGGACCAAAGATGGCTGACCTGAAGTTTTCTTTGCTAGGATTGTTCATGTAAACATAATTGACTAGTGGTGGAGATGGTCGTTATACTGAACGTTCCCACTAAGTTACAGAAGAAGTTAACCGGCAATTAACTTAAAACTAATTAGTAACTCCCTTGACAACGCAAGCATGATGGCGAACGTAAGCTCACGCATGCGCTGATGCATTGAGTCCGTACCGGAAAGTCTTAACCGTGACATCACTTTCGATGAAAGTGGCATAATTGGCTACACTTTTGATCTGCCCGATTTACGACGACTAATCTTTATTGAAGAGCTGAACATTTGTATAGCCTTGTTGGCGCAAAAGGATTGAATAAAATTAGTTGTATAAACGATTTTACGCAATTAAAACTTAGTTTTTTTCCAATTTTTATATTTTGTTGCATTTTTCTGCCACTATCGCCCTAATCGTTTGCAGTTCCACTTCTTTCTCTTTACAACAACTAATATCGTTAAGTGTTGGTTGTTACACTATCTTCGCCACAAAGCAAATCTTTCATACCGCAAGTAAAAAAAAACAAAAAAAAAAACGTGCCAAGTTTACTAAGCAGTTTAAGAGATAAAACAGCTTTTTAGGTGGAAGGGATACATTCGTCAGCGCCTTTTATTACCAAAAAAAAAAATCGATCAAAACGGCATAGCTGTAAACACGTAATAAATCGCATAAAATCTGTGGATCCTATCTCGGTATTTCCTATTGCGTTTAAAGGAACATAATTGTGTAATATCAATATTGTGTATATTCCACGCGAATCAGCTTTTGCAACATTTTTGTAGGTAAGAGTGAATGGGCCAAATCGTCTCACATGCGGGGCAAAACAGAAAACTGCATAGGTTTGCAACATTCACATAGGTTTGAACAAAAAATTTCAAAAGTGAGTCACTTTCAGTTCTGGCTTATTCTTTACTGTGTCTCGACCTCCTGCTGTAATCAGAGGTTTCCCAGTTCGAATCTTCGGGTTTGACTCTCTCCTTACTGGTTTTATCTCTCCTTCGAAAACGCGTAGAAACTTACAAAAAATAAGCCGTTTCAGCTACGTCAGCATTTTTGGTATACAGATAACGTTTACTTTAGGTGATGTAAGCCTCCAAGAAATTTATTTTCAAAAAAATTACATAGTTTGTACTTATCAAGCACAACTATTTCTTACATCCCACCAGAGGGAGTGACGGTGCCTATACTCTTACTGCAGTCACGAAACATGATTAAAGGGCTGTAAAGCAAATTATGTAATATTTTAAATGTGCTCAAAATTTGTCAGGAAATTATTTTGAATATTTTTTAATGATTTTTAATATGTATCGACTATAAGTGGGCTTTGATTCCGTTCGTAACAGTTACCAATGACAAATAAAAAAACACCCCAAAAAGTAAACGTAAAACAAACTTTTCCTATTTTTTATCAACATTATTCAGTGAGCGATTCTTAACGACCAAACAAATCTCGAAATTTCACTTTACAAGGTTTTAATTGTTTTTTTTTTTTCATGCATGTTTACATTCTGCACGTAACCTGTACTGTTCGACACCTAGCATCAAAATAAAACAAAATAAACATAAAAAAACACACAAAAATTAACGATGCAGACAACAAGCACTGAGCAGTTATTCACTTTTTCATCAGTATAGGAAGATGACCAGACAGTCCTTCTAAAAAACGTAATTAGAACTGTCGATTTTGCATTAAAAAAAACGAACATAATTAAAAATAATAATGCGTGAAATGCACGAAGAGGAATTATTCTGTGCTTGTTGATGACGTAATTTGATGATTTACTGTGAAATTATCTTTTATGATTCTCATCCAGAAGTTTGAGCTTCCAAGAATTTCTACTAGGTAGAGCAGTTGTTCCCAGGAAAACAGGTGTAACTAATTCTTAAAGTTGTCCTACTTTCTCTATTTAAAGTATAATTTCGCTGATGGCAATACTTGTACAAAAAACAATGCCCGTTTTTAAATAAAGTTTAATAATTATTCATCACGGCAATTCGCTTTTCAAATGTACAAAGCAGGAACTTTGCCACCGATCTTAAAAATGTATGGTTTATCAGGAAACAATAACCACTGATCTACCGATTGTTAATGATATGACTGATAACGTTTGTAATCATATTCTTTTTTTTTTTAATTCTAGGTCGGGGCCGCCAAAGATGCAACTGTTGCAAATGTGAAGACTGCAAATGTGGCAAGAATTGTGACTGTTGCAATTGTTGCGACGGCTGCGACGGCAGTAAAAAGAAATGTAAGTGTTGCAAGTGTGGCGACAACTGCCGATGCGGTCCCAACTGCGATTGTTGCAAGTGTTGCGACGGCTGCGACGGCAATAAGAAGAAATGCAACTGTTGCAAGTGTGGCGACAACTGCCGATGCGGTCCCAACTGCGATTGTTGCAAGTGTTGCGATGGCTGCGACGGCAGTAAAAAGAAATGTAAGTGTTGCAAATGTGGGGACAACTGCCGATGCGGTCCCAACTGCGATTGTTGCAAGTGTTGCGACGGCTGCGACGGCAATAAGAAGAAATGCAACTGTTGCAAATGTGGGGACAACTGCAAATGTGGTCCCAATTGTGATTGTTGCAAATGTTGTGGAGGATGCAGCGGACAGAAGACGGGAGGCAACTGCAGTCACGGAGGGGCTAAAGGATGCAACTGCTGCAAATGTTGCGGAGGATGTGATTGCACCAGTAAGGATTGTGATTGCTGCAGATGTTGCGGAGGATGTTGCAAGGGAAGCAAAGGAAACAAGAAAAGCTGCTGTCATTAAAAACTAAACATACTGCATTAAGTTGCAATTGGTCTTTTGAAGAATTGCAACGTCAATCCTATGTAACTGATGAAAATGCTAATTTGTCCATCGAAGAAACCGAAACATTAACGGTCTTCTTAACCTGCATTGTAACCCAGATTTTAACCCTCATAAGAGTTAAAAATGTATAATAATTCGTTTATAATACCTCTTTTGTTCGTAGCCAACAAAAAAATTAATAAATTGAATCCCGAATTTTTGAAATTCGTGCCGTAATTGTCACTCATTTCATTTATCTGCAAGCCCCTTTTAAAAAGAGTTGGTTTTCAGTAACAGGGAGTGAGTTATGGGGTTAATGGATATTACGGACTCTGATCTGTGTCTCGTAACCCACACCTGCTCAGTGACGACAGCTCAGTGGACAAAGTTCTTGCGATCGTACTGATAACCAACGAACACACCCGCTCAAGACCCATTCATGTTTCTGAGGTGTTATTCATGTTATCGCTATTAATACTGCTTTCTCAACTGTATTATAGCAGTTGCGTAAAAATATCAATTGTGGGACTGTCTGGTAACTATGGGATTAATTCTGGTTCACTTAGGCACAAGACTTACAAACTGCACAGCAGGAATTAAATTTAAAAAAAATAGTTGAAGATGAACTAATAAATAAGGAGTTTGCTATGTCACGAAATTTCTGAAAATAAGCTTAAAAGCCTTAAAAGGACTAAAATTGCTGAAATTCGTTACCTTTTACCATTTTCACCCCCCCCCCCCCCACCCAACAAGCCTTCTGAGTACGCCATTGGTTACTTGGCAGACATAGTAACAGTAAATTTGTAATGACTCACATTGCGAAGCACAGTAAAAGTGCTTCTCATCTAGTTCTGATGTCTGTGTGGCAGGATGTCTGTATTCACGATGACTTTCGAAATCGTCATCCAATGCATTTCAAATTTTCAACAGACATTCTATTCTCTATATGTGGGTTTAAATTCGTAATCCAGTAAAATTGGGAGAAAGGCTTCCAAGGATGCAAAATAATTGCGACATCAAATTTTCGTGGAAATCAGAAATTACTATGCAACAAATACCAGACTTCACTCTACACATTCTAGTTTCTCATTAAATGTACGATTTTTAAAATTACTTTCATATTTCTGACTGTGAAATTGAGAGTTCGTTTTAATTTTTGTTGTAAGTGGGATGTCATTGCGACTTCTCATTGTTGAGGTTTTGCCAACTTTCTGCGAATTTTAACGAGCACCGAACACAGGCTGACTGGCAACATATATTATTAAAAAAAATTTTAAATGAATAAATATTAAAACGTTGTACCTTCAAAACGTTTAAGTTCCATTGAACGCATAAAATCGCTCGTAACGCCGCATTCATCAAAATTGTGAACAGCTTTCCTCGAACCGCTTTCAAACCTTTTTATTTCTAAACTGACGATTGTTAGACAAGCCAATAACGCCAAAAAGATTGATAACATATATAAAAATAATGACAAAAAAAATAGTAAAGCCTGCTATCAAGTTTGAAGATTCTATAGACCAGTCAGAATCATTCCCGGTCGTTTCCTGCAACTTTTCCAACCAGCTTTTGAACCAAATCCAGAATTCTTGGACTTGTGATAAAACTGACGCAAGACTTAAAGCAACATATTACCTGCCTTATAACCTTCCGCCTGCCTCACAACACCCACGCGACGATCACATCCGCTATTTACCACAGCTAAGGTCAACTGAGACGGTAGCTTCGTTCCTCGCAGCGAAAAACGAAACTGCTGTCTCAATAGCATTGCACCTAATAGTCCAGCCAGCGTGAACCCATTGATTGTTTCGTCAAAAACCGGAATGATTCTTGTATTTTAAAATCACAATTTAAAATTTTCTAAAATACTGACTTATAATATTGCTTCGGCGATCTATTGGAATAATTAATTTTAATTTCAACCGCATTAGTCTATTAGATTTTAGATCTCATGGTAATTATTAGAAAATTAGTAGATGTACACACAGAGATGAAACGTCATGATTATTGTACGCGCGCAATGCACCATTTAGTGACGGGTCGTTAGTAAATAAAGTTCCATTATATTCAACAGAAAATCTCCTAGACGTCACATTTTAAAAAGAATTTTTAGCAAGGAAAAGGCTAACGGTAAGGAAATAGACCTTTGGGGCCGTACTTGATGTGGCGAATCGAGAAAAATGGCGCTGGGAAGTATATCCCTTTAACGCTATTTTTTTTCAAAGATAACTTTAAAATACTTAAATGACAAATAAAATTATTTTTACTCGTTTATTACAATAATAGGTTTTTTAACTGTCTTTAATACAAAAAAAAACAATTAAATCCATTTCGTACAGCATTTTATACAAAAAAAAAAAGAATTGGAGATTTAAGAATGGTACCACCAATGGATTTTAATTGTACTTTTTTTATTAAGAGCGTTAAAAAACGCCTAATATTGTACCTATAAAGGCCTGGTCTTGCCCTATAAAACCCTATTATTGTTAAAGGGCAAACAAGTCAATCACCTTAATTGCCCTTTAAAAACCGGTCACGTTTCGGGTTGTTTGTTACGCCATTATCAGACCATGTACTGATCTAAAAGCAATCTTTAGTACCAAAACCTGCAGCTTAAAATTAACATATTATTAAAACTAAACATATTAATTGAGTTCTGAACATTACAATTACTCGGCTTTGCGAGAGATGCAAAACGTTAATTTATTTTCTGTGTCATCATTTCCATTTTACACAACAGTTCTGAATACGAGAACAAGCTAATGCGAACAAACGAATCCAACACCCATCTTTACGATCGTATCTGGACAGCCCAGCCACCGCAACCGAGATTTGCTGTAGAAATGATAAAAGAAGCGACCACGTTGTTTCAATACGTTTAGGGCTTTTCTTTTTTTACAGTTTGTATCAATTTTCTGCATTCTTAACGCTAAACGCATTTTAACTATAGTGCATTACGGCAAATGGCCGTATGTTGTTCATGTTGTGCTTGGGGCTACTAGACTTGTAGATCGGGCTCCCTTACCACCGCTACTAAAAACGTTAATATCTCCAAATATTTTGTGGTCGGAATTTTTACTTTGATCAAATTTAAGCCAAATCAGAACAAAATCGACACGTTATCGTCTCCCAAACAGACAAAAATAAAAAATAAAACAGTTTTAGTCGTATATCCGATCTCGCTCGCTTCGCATTCTCGGCCAATGAGCATAACTACAAGAACCTGAAACAAGGGCGTAGCATCCGGAAAGGCACACTGGGAAAACCAGAATTCCCTCACCCCCCCCCCCCCCCCCCCTGCATCGACTCTACTCCCAACACACACGCACCAAATTAACGAGTAATTAAATTGTCTCATATGCAATAAAGCTGAATGTATCAAAGAGCCAGTACCGGTACATTAAATTTAATTTTGTGCGAAGTGTCAATTTGCCGAACATCTGTTAATTTGGTGTGTTTGTTCAATGGGGGGGGGGGGAGGGGGGAAGAAATTTTGTTTTTACCAGTACCTTTTTTAGAGACTTACCCCCTTGTTACCACGGAGAGTTCTTGTTTGTAGTTGTTCCTTATAACTCTTTAAATTAGTAGTATACGGTTTGATGAGGGTGTTGACAATACCATAACTAATCAGTTTTTAAATGTTTTTAACTTGTCGTTTTAGTCGAAGATGTAGGGACGTTTTTTCGGGGCGTGGGGGGGGGGGGGGTGCCCCCCGCCCCCCCCCCCCCCCCCCCCCCAATGTTTGGCCATTGGCAAATTAGTCGGCAAAATTCCATAAAATTTATGGCTAGATGGAAAATTATGTCGGTAAATTTCTGGTCTACACCCTCCAACTTTTATCCTATCTGACGTCTCTGCGATGATGGAAATAAAAACGTATTAAAACTAGTGAACTGTTGTGTCAAGTTTGGCCACCTCAAACTTCGCCAAATCCATTTTCGCCGAATCCAATTTCTCAGAAAAAAAATATCCATTTTTTGGCAGAAATCAATTTTGAGGTCATTACTCTGCGAAAATGGATTCTACGAAAACGGAATTCCGAAACTCGCCCAAATTACTCCATTTTTGCTCAATCAAGTTTGGAGAAGAGAACATGAACGTCTACTTCTTGATGAGCTGCGTTTACCATGACCCATCGTAGAAGGAAAAGGTGCCTTTCTGTGTTGCTATATTTCCTTATCAATGAAATATCCAGAAAAAGCCTTCATTTGAGCTGGCTAGTGGCGGAAATTTGTTTAACCAGTAGAAACCACTAACTGAGGGGGCATGCTTTTGCACCACGATGCATACCCCTACTGACTGAGGGGGCATGCATCGAGATTCATGTAATCCTAAAACGTATGACGCAAGGCAATCGTGAAACGCGGACCCAGTTCAAACAGAAGCCCCTCACTTTCATGATACCTGATACCATCATTCATGTACAGTTAGAGCCGTAGAATGCTTCTTGCACAAATAGTACTTGTCAAAAAAATCTTTGTTTCTTTTCAACATTACCTTCCCATTAGTCATGTCATGGAATTATACAGTGTTATCACATTATATCTATTTTATACGGCACACACACAAGATCCCCACGAATGCCGTCGAAATACGGTTTTGTATTATTATTATATTATCATGACATACAAATACTGCTTGTTCACCTGTCGTACAACAACCTACGCTTTGCAAATCAGTTTTCAGCTTCACTGACAACAAAGCGGCCCCTCTTCCTTAAATTTGTTCCGTACTCACAAAATGCCGGTAGTAATTCGCCTCCGCAAGTGATGACTGTAGTCCGCTGCCCCAAGCGAAGATGTTGGCTTTATTGCAGTGCATATCTGCTTTCCGTGTTGTTTGCAGGGGTTGCTTTTACTCTTGTTCGGCCTATGTTCCGTGATTAGACCAATGTTTGATTTATTAGGCCTATATTTGCGTTATTTTGGGGCTATATTAGGCCCATATTAGGCCTATAACCTATATTTGCGTAATTTTGGGCCTATATTAGACCCATATTTGTGTGATTAGGCCTGTATTTGAGTTATTAGGCTTATGCAATTTGCATGGGCGAGTACTTACTGAAGCAATCTTTATAGGACAGGTAAACTAGCAAATAGACTACGCAAAATTTTCAGAAATTTTACGGAATGATCCGAAAAGTCATATGTGGAATCCCTGACTCGCTCTGTGTGCAAGAGGCAAACTAGTAACTTTTACTTAAATATATGAGGAAAATTTGAAATGAATCTGGGTGATGCGTTCAAGAGTTATCGTGTAAACAAACAAACAGACACACACCATCACCGGATGTGATGCTTCGCACTGCGCGCGACTGAATAAAAAAATTGCAAAAATAAAATGAAACCCACTAAAAATACTACACGTTCGGAAATGACGACTTTCGCGATTGGAAAGCAATCAACGTCCGAATGATTTCCTGCGAACCAGTTGACATCAATCTTGAAAGCAAACACGTGGCTGCCTCGCATATCGGTTAAGCATTCCAGGCTACCAGACAGGTCACGAGACGGGGATAAATTGGCTTCAATGGCTTCCTTGTATCGTTCAGCGGGCGTTGACCGTTCTAAAGACGGCTGATTTTGCGTGTGTTTTTTTAAGGGCAGATCCATTGTTTGCCAAGGGTGGGTGGGTTGGTGAATGAATAAACAAATGAGGTTAGTAATTAGTGGACGAATTGAGGGTAACAAGCCGAATCTACAAGAAGTGTTTGCTCAAATCGTGCTCGGGGACCCACAAACTGCGGGAAACAAAATTTTCCACTCAGTACACGTGGACCCCTGCAGTAAAAGCAAAAATACGACACGGAACTTTGCAGGTTTCGCACGGGGCTTGAAAACACTGAAGAACTCTGAAGTTCTTAAACTTTTAGCCGAAATTTGCAAGGCCTGGAATGATTGAATTACGTGTGAATTTGTTCTTGTCCTTGATAGTGTGTGAATCCGTTTAAGGAACAGCATTATTTTCTTTAAATTTTGGACTTGGCTTGGTTTCAAGGGGAAAATATCGGACTCACTAACAGTGGTGTAAACACGGGAGGGCGAAAGAGGGAAATCGCCGCCCTTCCCCTCCGAGGGTCGCGCAAATCCTTGGAAAAATCTATTTTCTTCAAAACTCTTTCCGGTGGAATAAAAGCAAAAATACGGCACGGAAATTTGCAGGTGTCACACGGAGCTTGAAAATTTTGAATACCTGAAGTTCTTAAACTTTTAGCCGAGATTTGCAAGGCCTGGAATGAATGGAATTACATGTGAATTTTGTTCTTGTCCGTCATAGTTTTCATGAATCCGTTTAAAGAACAGCCTTATTTTCTTTTAATCTTGGACTTGGCTTGGTTTCAAGGAAAAAATAGCGGTCTCAATAATAGTGGTGTAAAAACGGGAGGGCGCTAAAGGCTCGGAAGGCGTTCTTGACGAATGCCCAGAAGCTGCTCTTCCCAAGCCCAAACGCCGGTCGCTGAAGTTAACCCTTAACGTGGCACAATGACTATACGTTGTTCCACATTATGTTTTCAGAAAACTGACTGTATGATGCCACGTTTTCTTCCACTACGAGTGCAAAAAATCCGCAAAAATTCCATTCGTAAACTCGGACAGTAACTGTGTAGAGTCTGCAAGTGTGATTTCCACATGTTTTTCCACTCTTACTGCAAGGAAACGAGTCGTCATCCAGTCAATTTTCTGAAAACATAATGTGGAACAAACTATACCAGCTTTTTTTTTTTTTTTTAATCTATCTTAGGTCAGTCACGCGATTCGAACCGTCATTTCGTTGATTAGGAGACGAGGAGGCCAACCACTTAGCTGTTGTTGCCCGATTTGTTTAGGGTTCCAGGAGACCCTTCACAAAGCTGGCGATGCGTATTGCGATCGAGTTTTTTTCCCTGTTTGTATACGCATCCCACAGGATACTAAATCAAATTAAGGATTAACTGGAACCAATGACCTTGGTGTTTGGGTGACTAATAGGGCCTCACTGCCAAGAGCACTGCTGCACGGCAATAAGCCGCTTCGAAGCAACTGCTTTGGACCTATGTGTGGTATACCCCGCAATCATAATGCAGGAAATCACCAATGCACGGTAAAGGGTAAGCTCCCGCTCAGAGAAGTAGTCCAACTTTTAATTTACTTGTTATTTAATTTAATTGCGCTGTGGCATCGTGACTTCATGGAATTACATATGTGAAAAAATAGTAATTATAAAGATTTGCATTGGTGGAAAATTGTAAGGGCGGGTGCGGACGGACCACAAAACGCATGGCAATCGCTGCAAAAACGACACCACTACCACGTCTGAATCGACGCACCTTTCAGACAACAAACGTGCAATTTGGCCTTTTCACCGAGCTTCCCAATGATTTCGACCCCATTCGAGAGCTGACGTCGTAAACAAAGCCAGCTGAGGTACTTAGCTTAACGAGCCAGCCGATCACTCTACAGGTTGTGTGGCACGGAAGTCGCAACTGACGCCGAAAGTGCCGAGTATGGGGCACTTGCAGACGATTTGGGGGTGTTCTACCAACAGAAGCGTGCCACTGTGTGTGTGACAGCCCCAGTACATTCCCATGTTTTTTACCTGACCTGCCACCGATTGCGATTTTTATGCTACAAACGCGCCACAAACTCCAAAGATAGCATCTACGATTGTGGCGCGTTTTCTGGTCCGTCTCCAACCGCCCTAAGGACTGTTACAGACAGACCACAAAATGCGCGATAATCGCAGACGCAGTCTTTGGCGTTTGTGGAGCGTTTGTAGTATACAAATGGCAATCAGTGGCAGATCAGGTAAAATGCGTGGGATCTAACTGGTGCTTTCACACGCAGTGGCGCGTTTCTGCGTTTGTCGGTAGGGTCTCGCTGAACCAAATCGCGCTGTGTGAATGGTACCGTCGATTCAGACGCGCTTGCGATTTTCGCGCGTTTTTAGGTCCGTATGCAACAGCAGTAAGGGGTACATACCCTCGCGTGTGCAAACCAACTCCGTTCTAACTGTGCGCTATTCCACAATTACAATGGAGCTGGTTTGCATGGGCGAGAGTGCATATATCCTTTCGTCATTCTTCCTCTGTTCCATCAATGCCAAAATCAATCCCTTACGTCATATCCGGAGCTAGTCCGAGCTGTAGCTCAAGTTGCAAGGTAGGTACACAGCAGATAAAAAAACACAAATAGCGGCTTCTTTATACTACAACGCAAGAACGATTATCGTTTGTTGCTCGGCCAGTGTCTGATTTAGGCTTGTTGCAGACGGACCACAAAACGCATGGAAATCGCTGCAGAAACGACGCCACTATCGCGTCGGAATCGACGGCACCTTTCACATAGCGCGATTTGGCTCGGGAAGACGTACCGATAAACGCAGAAACGCGCCACTGCGTGTGAAAGCACCAGTTATATCCCATCCATTTTACCTGATCGGCCACTAATTGCGAATTTTACGCCACAAACGCCAAAAATTGCGTCTGCGATTGTGGCGCGTTTTGCGGTTCATCTGCAACCGGCTTTACATACGTGTACATACACCACACGAAACGACACAAGACGAGCTGAATAATAAAAGCAACTTTGTTTTAATAACTGTCCAATCATCCCTTACGCTGCGGACCACATGTATCAAAGTTGTAAGGGCGGTTGCAGACGAACCACAAACGCGTGGCAATCGCTGCAAAAACGACGCTGCTATCGCATCGCAATCGACGGCACCTTTCAGACTACAAACGCGTAAATTGGCCTTTTCACTGCGCTTTCCGACCCCATTGGAGAGCAGACGTCACAAACAAAGCCAGCAAAGGTACTGAGCTTGGTTACGTACCGTTTCGCCAAATCCCGTTTCGCCAAAAAGGAAGCAGATAAAAAGTTTTTGCCTCAGGGGCCAATCCTGTTTCGCCCAATATACCGTTCACGAAACTTTAGGTACACGAAACATTTAAAACATTTAAACACGAATATATGTAACATGATAATGGTCAAACATTTATAGACAAACACCCGATTTGCAAAATCCCGTTTTTCAGAATAATTTTGTTCAAATTACGTGCCTCGGTCGCGCTACCGTGCTCTCTGCGGCTAAACACATAACATCAGAAACCGCAACTAATCACAAATTTCTTCCAATTAGGCATGCCTCTTTAACTTTTGCATGTTAAACTTTTGAAGAATATTTTGATTCTGAGAAACGGGATTCTGCAAAACGGGAATTCTTATTTGGGAAAGGGTAACCATCATGTGTATAACTAACTATTCTTAAAAGAGCATCTTGGCATTGACGTAGTGACGACCAAGCATTCTAAACAATATTTAAAGTACACGTTTTTCCGGTTGTTTTGCCAGTTTTCAAAACGTAAATAAATCAGTTGGTATTATTCTTCCACTGCTTGTCTCTGTTAAAGGTTTGTCTTTTAAAGCAACATTTTATAGAAATAAGGCATCAATTTCGTGCCCTTAAGAGTGTGTCAAATTCGTTTTGGCGAAACGGGATTGGCACCTGAGGCAAAAGCTTTTAATCTGCTTTTTTTATTGGCGAAACGGGTTTTAACGGAATTGAGTTTGGCGCTTGGATTAACAAGCCAATCCATCACTCAACAGGTTGTGTGGCACTGAAATCGCAACGAAACGCTGAAAGTGCCGAGTATGGGGCGATTTCAGGCGATTGGGGGTAGGGGGGGGGGTGCTCTACCAACGGACGCAGAAACGCACCACTGCATGCGTGTGAAAGCCCCAGTACATTCCAATGGTTTTTACATGACCTTCCACCGATTGCGATTTTTATGTCACAAACGCGCCACAAACGCCAAAAAATTGTGTCTGCGATTGTGGCGCGTTTTGTGGTCCTTACGCAACCGCCCTAAGTCGGAAAAGAAAAGGTTCCATTTGCTGAAATAGCAGCAGCCGTCAAAAAATAAAAGAATCGCGCGTTTTTAGGTCTACGAAAACCGCTGTCACAGAACTGGCTCGACTAATGCGGCTATTGTTCTTCTTTTTTTTACTCCAGTGCCCCGTACAGCTAGATAAACGACTGGCTGCAAATGCTAGCACCGCAGCAAATATGGATCTATTGCTTCTGCCGTATACACTATGCTATACGCTATAAGTCTGTGACACGCATATCGGATAGTCTGGTAGATACATGTCAGGCTATTTTCACCGATCTCTGATCGATAAATCATCTTTATTTGACAGCTTCAAACTACTGTAGTTGAGTTAACCATACAGCCACCACAAAAACAACTAACATAACCTACAACCTACAATTAAAATACAGCTGCGAAAATTTTTTAAACACTTTGGTTGAAATTGGGGTACAGAATTGTTAGACATATTCTGTTAATAATATCTTTCTAGCCTTCTACTGGAAAAAAAAACGTCTGTCTTTAAAATTTTTTGTGGTTAAATCAATGGCTGGTGGGATTGTTCAAGAATCGTACCTTTTTCTAATTCCATAATCCTTTATATTACGCCTGTCTTTTATTATAAGCCCTTCCATATCAGAATGTGCACTTACGTAAGAAGACAAAAATTAAAGGTGCGAGCCTCCACGTTGACTCATTTTTACGACATCAGCTGAGATGTATGTATTCAATTTCCCTGTTTTCAGCCCTGTGTGAAACAGCCTTACGACTTCCACTCGAACTACGTAGATGTTGCCAAATACTGTTTATGAATGAGATATTCGAATCAGTGGCAAGTACGGGAGGGCGCCAGGGGGGCATTGCCCCTGCCCTTTTCGGAAAATGCCCTTATTGTAAAAAAAAAATGGCCTTTTTGTGTCGACATTTGCTGGTGCGGCGGGGCTGGAAAAAAAAACCCTAAAAAGGCCTGGGCAAAAAAGGCCATGAAAGGGTAAAAAGAGAGCAAAAAAAAAAGGTCCCAGAAAAAATGTCCACTAAAACTTATGTGCCGTTTTACTAAAAACTACCCCTGTCCTCTCGGGGTTCTGTGCACGCTATTGGTTCGAATAATTTAATTCAGCAACGAAAATCGAGGATCATGAGGGTTCCCTTTGTTCAAATTACGACAGATTTGTCAAGGACTTGATCTGCCAGGCAAGATAACGCCAGATCGAACACAAGCCAAGATATACACTTAAAATGTGTAAAAAAAAAATATGAAGCCTTTCCGGGGGGTACATCAGAAGGAGAAGGGATGGTATGTGGTATATGATGGTTATGAAAGGTGTAGCCGGACGAATATCTAGGTTTCCTTTTTTGAAACATCAAAGGTGTGTGAATGATAGATTGCGCACGCCACATCGGCAATTTGTAGTCTCATTAAAGGGACACCCTGCCTCCGCGCAGATCACCATCCGCGCATTTACAGCGCCAAGGTCGGCTGGGGTGGTAGCTGCGTTCCTCGCGTAGCTGCTGTCTGGGTTGGCTTTGGGAATAGTTCACGAACACAAAATCAAGTTAAAGATTGTGTCGTCACAAACCGGAATGATTCTCGTATTTTAGCATAACAATTTATAATTTTCTAGGCTAGTGTCTTATAATTTTGCTTCGGCGATCTATCGGAATAATTAATTTTAATTTTTACTGCATTAGTCTTTGAGATTTTTGATCTCATAGTAATTGTTAGCAAACGATTAAAATTAGTACTGCGCACACACGGATGAAACTTAAAGGTCATTGAAGCGCGCAAAGCATCATATAAGTTCTAGAAAAACGTAAATAAAGTTCTCCAATATTCAACAGAAAATCTCCTAAACGCCACACTTTAAAACGGATTTTTAGCAAAGGGAAACACTAACGGTAAGTAAATAGACCTTTGGGGCCGTACTTGATGTGAAGAATCGAGAAATGGTGCTGGGAGTCCTGCTGGGAGTCCTGCTGGGAGTGCTGTTAAAAGCAAATTATACCAGCAAAAGAAATAAAAAATGGCAGTTTGGGTTACTAAGTAATTTTTTGAACATTTGAGTTGATGGTTGCGTAAAACAAACAGGAAATTGTGCTAAATAAACCCATTCTAAACTCGGATCCCACAATCACACCCGCGGCGGTCGTAATAAAATACGTAGAAAAACAAAAAGTGTGACGCCCTTTCTTCTGTGAGCAGGTGCAGCGTTTCTCAGGAAGCCTTTTAACCAGTTGTCTTCGATTCTGTAGCTCAGACGCTCTATATTATTAGGTCATGGAAGAGATTTCGGAATTATGAGTAGTTCATTTAGAAGCTATTCAACGATTGTTCGCGAAACTAATGGGAACACCGGTTTAGTAATGGCGAAAACTTCGTTTGTTCCTTTGGTTTGTTCCAGCTTTCAGTCAGTAATACGATTTGGAGTCTTAACCCTTTAAACATGCTCTCTTCGACGCTGGTTTTCCTGCGTGGCACGGCTTTTGATACATTCAGCCAACCTTGTACGAATTAGTGGACAAGAAGATGGAAATAAGATTTGACATGACGTGGGCTAACTTAATAGACCCTCCAAGCTTAAAATCTGCCACAAACTTCAAAGCTGTACACATTAAAGCGGGAAAAAAAGTTAAAACGTAAACGGCATGTCTTAAAGGGATATACCTCCCAGCACCATTTTTCTCGATCCTCCACATCAAGTTCGGCCCCAAAGGTCTATTTACTTACCGTTAGTCTTTCCCTTGCTAAAAAACCGTTTTAAAATGTGGCGTCTAGGAGATTTTCTGTTGAATATTGTGAACTGTATTTAAGAACGACCCGTCACTAAATGATGCAATGCGCGCGTACAATAATCATGAAGTTTCATCTCTGTGTGTACATCTGCTAATTTTCTAATAATTACCATGAGATCTACAATCTAATAGACTAATGCGGTAAAAATTAAAATTATTCCAATAGATCGCCGAAGCAAAATTATAAGACACTAATCTAGAAAATTATAAATTGTGATTTTAAAATACGAGAATCATTCCGGTTTGTGACGACACAATCGTTGACTTGATTCTGTCTCGTGTATTATTCAAAAAGCCAACCGAGACAGCAATTATGCGAGGAACGCAGCTACCACCCCAGCCGACCTTGGCACTGTAATTGCTTGGATGACGATCTGCGCGTAGCTGTAATTTGGCACGCGGAATGTTATAAGGCAGGCCGGGTGTCCCTTTAAAGCGGTATTTAAAAAAAGAAAAATCCTGAAAATCAGTGAAGCTAGAAAAACCCACGCGGTGTGATGCTGTATTATATTCCACAATTAAAATTCAGATAATCACAAACTCGCACCAAGGGAACCCTAGAACGGTCAACCTATTTTTTTTAACTTTGACGGCCATCTGGGGTCCCGAGAGACCCCACCTAATTAGCGGTGCAACATAATCAAAACTTCAGTTCCATAATTTTTGTTTGATGAACACACTTTAAAGAGGCTAATTATCAAGTGACATGATATTAAAAAAAATAAAACCAGGTTTTATAAAATTAGAAAGCTATTGCTTACGTTTATTTTGTGTCAAAAACTGTGCATGGGCAAAACTTCACAAATCATAGTTATCGGCACACAAAAAAACTTTAAAAAATTTATGCAGGAAAATGATCTAGAAAATTGTGCATAAATAATTTCACGTGTGAAAATCAAAATTGTTTTTTTTTTTTGTTAAACATAGGGCTACGGCTTACTTTCATGTTACATTAAAAACCGTCCTACTTTTATTTCGAAAAAAAAAAACCTCGATCAGGTCGAAAGTCTGAAAATATTCAAAATATGATAGAAAACAATGTCAAAAAAAGTTGGCTGTTAAAAAAAAGTTTCTGATAAAATTTCGTGAAATACTACTTGTTGGGGTCCCGCGAGACCCCTGTTGGTTAACGTAGCATTGGAATTAGCGTAGGTGCATTAAATCTTATTTTTAAAAATGGCCTAAAAGTTTGTGAATTTAAACAAAAAAAACGGTCTAGCTTTCTCTGATTCAATGAAAAATCGCCAATGATGCTCGGAACAAAATGCTGAATTGAGTACTGATCCGACTTACTGCATTTGTCGAAATCACTACTGCGTTCCATTATTGCCCCAACACGTCCACAGAGCGTAATGATAGATTATCTGATTAAAGACGTTTTATCAATAACTGGTACGGTAGCTCCTAATAGTAAAAATATATGTGAAGAATATTTTTTTAACGTAATACAAGGCGACCCTAATTTTGTCACAATTCTGTTCAATCATTCTGTGAGGTCGGGGGAAGGAAGCCGCTGGCCCTCCCCTCTCCCCCCCCCCCCGCCCCTTCCCCAGGCATCACGGCCCTGTGTGTTTGTTGGTTTAAAGCAAAAAATTGTGTTGAACGCAGGAACTGAATAATGGACTTTAAAGTTTCTTAGTAAGCATATTTCTGCTGCCCTGTTTAACCCACATGTAGTGAAAAACAAAATTTAAATATTAATATTAGCGCCCATACAATTTCAAATTGGATCCGATCGATACAGACCGTTGATATATGGGCGTCGATACTCGAACTTTTAATTACAAATTTTGTTCTTTGAGGTTCTTTACTTAGACTTAAAAGTAAAAAAAAAAA